>JBBGZY010001027.1:422500-637500 GCA_037952925.1 Lithobates clamitans | reverse complement strand
CTTGCCGCTGTTGAGTGTTCTCTAGTAGATAGAGAAGATACAATCTATTGGGTGAGGAATATTTATCTTACCCTGGCCAATCACTGAGGGGTTTATATCGGTGATGTGGGCTGGGAAAGAGAATGAATAATTGGGGAGGCCTTCTAAAAGGCTTCTTTACCCTCCAGGCTTTTCTTGGAGAAGATGTAGGGACCCTGCTTTAAGTCCATCTTTATTGTTTGCAGGTAGGCTGTGGCCAGCCTGAGCATTGATCATGTCATAGGAGCCTAGGCCTAAGGACATTGTTTCTGCCTGAGGCTGTTGAGTGTTCTCCGATAGATAGAGTGAAAAGATACAATGTGTTGAGTTATGAATATTAATCCTGCCCTGACCAAACACTGAGGAATTCATGCCAGTGATGTGGGCTGGGAAAAAGATAAGTATTTGAGGAGACCTTCTGAAAGAGTTTTTCCCTCCCAGGCTTTTCTTGGAGAAGATGTAGGAACCCTGCTTAAATAAAAAATTTAGTGTTTGCAGCTAGGCTGTAGCCAGCTTGAGCATTGTTCATGTCATCTGGGATCGTTAGGTTCCTGCTAAGGCGAAGGACAATGTTTGTTTCTGCTTACCGCTGTTGAGTGTTCTCCAGTAGATAGAGAAGATACAATCTATTGGGTGAGGAATATTTATCTTACCCTGGCCAATCACTGAGGGGTTTATATCGGTGATGTGGGCTGGGACAGAGAATGAAAAAATTGGGGAGACATTCTAAAAGAGTTTTTTACCCTCCAGGCTTTTTTTGGAGAAGATGTAGGGACCCTGCTTTAAGTCCATAGTTATTGTTTGCAGGTAGGCTGTGGCCAACCTGAGCATTGATCATGTCATAGAAGCCTAAGCCTAAGGACATTATTGTTTGTTTCTGCCTGAGGCTGTTGAGTGTTCTCCAGTAGATAGAGTGAAAAGATACATAGTTATTAAGGTTGAATAAAGACACCAGTCCATCCAGTTCAACCTGAGTCAGGGTGCGTGTCTACAATTGTCCCTATCCATTGTGTCTCATTAAGATGCTCGTCTATTATATTATTATTTAATTAAGGTACCCATATAGCACCGTCAATTTACACAGCGCTCCACACATACATCGCACACTCACATTGGTCCCTACCCTCAAGGAGCCCACAATCCAAGGTCCCCAACTCACATTTATATACTGGGGCCAATTTTGGACAAAAGCCAATCAACCTACCTGCATGTCTTTGAAGTGTGGGAGGAAACCGGAGTACCCAGAGGAAACCCACACAGCCACAGGGAGAACATGCAAATTCCAGGCAGGTAGTGTCATGGTTGGGATTTCGAAACCAGCGACCCTTTTTACTGCTAGGCGAGAGTGCTACCCACTGCACAACTGTACTGCCCATGGTACAATGTGTTGAGTTATGAATTTTAATCCTACCCTGACCACATTGGTCCCTACCCTCAGGGAGCCCACAATCCAAGGTCCCCAACTCACATTCACATACTAGGGCCAATTTTGGACAGAAGCCAATTAACCTACCAGCATGTCTTTGGAGTGTGGGAGGAAACTGGAGTACCCGGAGGAAACCCACACAGCCACAGGGAGAACATGCAAATTCCAGGCAGGTAGTGTCGTGGTTGGGATTTCGAACCAGCGACCCTTTTTACTGCTAGGCGAGAGTGCTACCCACTATTCTTGTCAGTGATGTGGGCTGGGAAGAGGATAAGTGTTTGAGGAGACCTTCTGAAAGAGTTTTTTTTCCTCCCATGCTTTTCTTGGAGAAGATATAGTGGTGGAAAGTTCCTGCCTCCCAGGTTGCTGCCTGCAGAAGATGTAATTCCAGAGGGGCCAGTATTTGTCCCCCAGGACCTTTTTGCATGGAGGAAGAAGCCAAAGCCCAGAAAGGGTTTGTTCTCCTGGGGTGTCCTAAACTGGCCAGTGGCAGATGCCCAAGCTGTCGTAACCTGGCTTGTGCCAAAGGTCAAAGTAATTCATTAGCCCTTGGAAGAGACCAAAGATACCAAGAGCTAGTTGCCTGTCTGGGTCTACAGAATCTACACTGGAAGAGCTTTCAAAAGTTCTACAGTTGACCTGCGGCAGAGGTCAAAATATACTGAAAGATAGTAGCCCGTGCGGGCATAAACAGTTCTTTGACAAGTTTGCTGTGCAGAAGGATTTTTGCTGCTGTTTTTGGGCATCCTGTACACCTAACCTTCTCTCTCCCTGGGACAACTGAGATTGTAAGAAAAAAATCTAAAGGATCTGAAGTCTGTCTGTCTATTACCATTGGTGGGTTGGTTAGTGTTTGTGAGCAGCTCCTACCTGCAGCAGACTGATGGTATCATCTCAGCCTAGGCAAAGTCACTGACTGGAGGTCAAGGATGTTTTTTTTTTTTAATGATAAAAGGTTTTTTTTTTTTTTTTTTTGTTTTTTTTCTACAAAAACAATACTGTTACCATGTATGGTGACATGTCAGGTGATTTTATTCATGCAGACTTATATCATTACTAAAATGTCCGTGTTAATGTATAATTTATCCAATACAGGCTATCCTGGTTAGACTTTATGCATTAGTAGACAGAAAAGAGGACTTTTTTTTAATTTTTGCCCGTTGTTCTTCTGCTTTAAGTCGTTAGTGAAATCGAAATATCCTCAATATCAGCTAAATGTCCTAATGAGAGGGACATACAAGTAGTGCATATCCATTTCCCACAGCATACAAATGTTACAGCCCATTGGGCGTAAGCGGTCAGGAATGGAATTGCATTATCAGCACAGATTTCCTCATCTCGCTCTCTTTACTATCAGATACTCATTTAAGAAGAAAAAAAAAAAATCCTTAGCCGCTTTGTGCAGTAGATCATTTGCCAAGCCTCGCATCGGGGAGACAATATGTTGATGCTGATAGCGATAAGGGCCCCGTTCACCGATTAACCAAGGAAATAAATGTAAGATATCCTCTGTTGCCTGGACAGAAAAACACTGATGTGATTTCCAGGGGTGCTGCATACAGAAATAGCAAATCAGGATTGAAAAGCAGATCTGTTCCTCTATGAGCCTGCCAGTAGAGTGACAAATTTGGATGTTTCCCATTATACGCTACATGGCCAAAATGATGTGGTCATCTGACTATACTACATGGCTCTACGTTTGTGAACTCACCTCCAAGTGATTAAGTTAAGGTGTTTCCAGTGAAGAGTACTGTTACTACTACATCATGCAAAGATATTACAGACAATTGCACTCTTCCAACCTTGTGGTAACAGTTTGCTGAAGACCCTTTTCTGTTCCAGCATGACTGTGCCCCTGTGTACAAAGCCAGCTCCAAAAAGACATGGTTTGATGTGTCTGTGAAGGCTCTCACTGACTTAGGTCATGCAATATCTAGTCGTAGTTAGTCACATGCAACTTAACTTGTTCTGTAATTTTGGTTGTAACATGGTTTGGCCAGTTTGGTGTGGAGAAACTTGAGAGTCCTGCACAGAGCCCTGACCTCAACCCTACTGAGCACCTTTGGGATGAATTGGAACACTGATTATGAGCTATCTCTTCACATCCAACAGAAGATGAGTCTGGTGTGGAGGAACTCAAGTGGTCTTCATTGAACCCTTACCTCAACCCTACTGAACACCTTTTGGGATGAACTGGAACCTCAATTGTGAGCAAGACCTTCTCATCCAACATTAGTACCTGACCTCACACATGTCCTTTTGGTTGAATGGGCACAAATTCCTCTAGACACCCCCCCCCCCCTCCCAAAAAAAATGGAAAGCCTTTCCAGAAAAGTGGAGGATGTTCAAGCCACAAAGGAGAGCCGACCACATTTAAATAACCTTGGGTTTGGAGTTGGATGTCCACCAAGCTCATAGAGGTGTGGTAGTCAGGAGTCCACAAAAATATACCGTAATTTGATTATTTATTGACAAGGGAACAAGTTATAGAAATTGTTCCCAAAACAAATAAAATAGTTCTGTCAAGATTTCTATCTGTGGATAGATTGCTCCCTTCTGTCCACTTTGGTCAGAAGGTGAATAATCTTCCATAACATATCAAATCTATGCAGATATGTTCTCTGGTGGTAACTGAACCCTGGACATACAGTTGCATAGATATGGTGCTCAACACTGTGATGAGCCAGTCTGAGCACCAACCAAGCTCTGCCACCAGACTTGTAAAGAGCCTAGTCCCGAAGTCACAAATACAAGGCCTTTGTGATTAAGTGCAACCGGGTTAGGAGGACGGACAAGGGGGTTTCTGGCCAATTTACAACAATTCCAAAACATTTGGGAAACTGTGTAATATCTACATAAAACAGAATGCAATGATTTGCAAATCTCATAAACCCATATTTTATTTAAAATAGAAAACAGAAAACATATCAAATGTTAACCTGAGAAAATGTACAATTTTAAGGAAAAAAATAAGCTCATTTTGAAATTTGTTTGTTTGCATGTAAATTTTACAGTGTCCCAACTTTTTTGGAATTGGAATTGTATAGTTCCCAGGGGGAGACAGCGATGAGAGTGGAGAAAGAAGCTGTATTTCCTGGGCTGCCGATGAAACAGCCTTCCTTTTTGTTCTGAGGGGGTGCGGCGAAAGCACATCTACCAGTCTGGAGATGAGGCCTCCTCACGCAAATCAGCCGTCTGAGCAGAGATTAGGGCTCTAAGCACTGGGGAGCAGAGAGAGAGGGAGGGAATGGATTCGAATGAGCAGAGACTGAGGACTGAGTTACTTGTGGGACACTGTCTCTTACTGCAGAGATACGGGAGAGCAGTAGACTTGTGGACTGAGGACTGGAGTCACACCAGGCCAATCCAGAACGGCGGGATCACTGGGGCTGTATCGCTGGGTCTGATAAGAGGGTCTTGGGGCTATTACCTGTTTGCTGCTAGCAGAGACCGAGCACCTAGAGACTGGACACTTCTGCATGCAGACTTTACTGAGACTGTATTCATGTGCACCACTGTAAAGACTAGGCCCCAACACTAGGTCTCTGAAGATCTAGGGATGAGGACTGTCTCTTTAGTTAAGATGCTTTATAAGGACTTGATTTACTGCCTATAGATTGGAGTAACACTGCAGCAGATCTGGGTCTTAGCATAGTCATCACTAGAGTGCATTCTAGCAGTATAGTATACTGGTGGCAGGAAAAATACTACAACACTGTTTACCATTACCAATATTGTGGTTGGTGCCACAGTGTCAAGGCAAAGAACAGAGAATCAAAACTATCCAGTGGCTCCTTCGGGGGTTTCGACACACCTGCTATTGGGAATAAATATTTAGGGCCCATTTACATTTTTGCAGTGCATTAACAAGTGTTATGTCACTGGTTAATGTGGGTTGTGTTAAGTGTAATAAACGGCCTGCCAATGCACCAAAATGTTCTACTAAATTCAACGTGCTACACATTTTATGATGCAACACACTGCAACTTAATTAATAATAATAGTGCATTACAATGCATTATGGTTCTTTGCACTGCAACACATGTGCATTGCCCTAGCATGGTGGTGTACCCTGCAAAATGAATGCCACAGCAACATGTTGCTACACGTTGTGGTAATTCACGTAACTGCAATGCAATATAGTTAAAGGGCCTTCAAAAAGGCTAACAGGTTGAATTTTTTATTTTATTTTTTATTTTAGAAAAAGTTTTTATCGTGCCAATGGTTATACAATACAGGTAACAAAAGATATGGCATTAAACATTTGCAAAGGACATAGTCCAGGTTTCACAACATTAGACAGATTATGAAAGAAACCATAACGTGTCCCGGAAATCAGAATCCAACCTTACAGTATCAGTAACCAGACGTTCATCTGGTTCAGAAGTATGAGATCAGCAGAGTGGCACTTAAAAATAAACTAAGATCATGTAATACTTAAAGAACCAAGGAAAAGAATAAAAGAAAAACAACAACTAACAGCAATGTTTGGTAAGTGGGAGTTACCCCACCTAGCCGACCCATGGCCAACAGGCCAAATATTGCGTACAGTCACCTTCATCCCACCGCTCCCTAAGACAACGTGCACCCCACAGAGACAGAGGGTATTAGTGTAAGCCATTCTCAAATACTGGAATAAGGATGTAAATGACTGCCCCACATTTAGGTGCAGGGCAAGCGCCTACCCCGTGTACAGGTAGGCATGCACATTACACTTGTAATAGCCTGTGCAAAACCAGTTGTGGAGGCGCTAAAACTGGGGTTTCCAACCAAGCCTGCCAAATAGCATGAAATGTATGGGTTGCATTTCTATGCTGATATGTTAACTGCTCCCTTTTTGAGAATGCAGTTGACCTGTTCCATCCATTGTTTCCTGGTGGGAACATGTGAGGAAAGCCAGAATTTAGCCACCAGTATTCGTGCTATATACAGTAGCCTGATAACTGCTGTGTTAATGGGAGGCGTATATATTTCCTCGTCAACAGCTCCTAAAACACATATTTTAGGGTCCATTGGGATCCTATTCTGATATACTGTAGATATGACCTTGGTTATCTCACTCCAATGACAAAATAATTTGGAACAGCGCCATATTAAATGAATGAGTGAACCTTCCTCCTTGCAGCATTTGGGGCATAAAGGCGAGTCCCTCCTCCCCCAACAATGCAACTGAATAGTTGTTCGATATGCTTTGTGCAACAAAAATAAGTGCGATAGCTTATGCGGCTGTGAGACTGAAATAGAAGGTACTGATTGCAGGCATAACTCCCAGAGTTCCCCATTAATCTCCCCTAGGTCCCCTATCCACCCCTGCATGGTAGAGAGGCCGAGTCTTGTACGGATGACAATAAAGTGGAGTATATACCATGGGCGGATCCAGGGGGGGGCAATGGGGCAATTGCCCCCTCCGAGAGATTAGTAATGGACAGGCCAATCAGGGCCCAGGGACGAGTGTGCGGGCAGGCCAGTCAGCGGGAGTTGGCAGGTGAGTGAGCTCCTGAGCAGTGACGTAGCGTGGGGGTTGTCGTGGCCCCGGGCGCGACATTTAGGGGGGCGCCAGTATGTGTCACTGGCTACCTCCTCCTAATTTTAACTTCCTGTGTCCCCGGGCTCCGGCCGCCATGTTCAGTGTCTGGCGCCCTGTGATTGGGCGTATGGGGGTCACGTGAGGCGTAGAGCTGGCCTGTCCGCGATTGCTCCTGAAGTCCCGCCTCCGCACATGACCCCCACAGTGTATGAAAAATCAAACCTTTCTTATCAGACCCACTGAAAATATCCCTTACTAGAGGGTGACTTGATAATGAAAGGGTAGACTTAGGTCCCTAAGCCTGCAGGGCATGTTGTGATTGCAGGTCTTTATAAAACTGCTGTCTGGGCAGATTATATTTCTCTCGGAGATCCATAAAAAGGATTTTTTAACATATTTTTGGGTGTATAATTGGGATATGTAGTAGATGCCTGCTGATTCCCATGTCCTAAATCCCTCTAATTTATATACTTCTGCGTAAACCGGGTTGTGCCAAAGTGGGGTTTCATTGATGAAGCCCTGTATTTTTAACGTTACTTTTAACTGTAGACCAGAGTTTTCTCAAAAGAGTACCGCAATTGTGGGTGCCGATTTTTGAAAGTTGGGTAAACCAGCCTCCAGGCCTAGCTAATACCGAGGGGAACAGGTTTACTTTATTGTGAATTGTCCCGGTCTGCTCTGTAAGCATTGTGATCTTGCTCTACATGGGGCAGGTTGTGATCTTGCTCTACATGGGGCAGCTCATAAGAAAAAGAGTAGCCCTGACCGCAAAGGCTGAATAAAGTTCTGAAGTTTAAAATCAAGGTCTAAATAAAGCTGCGAGATGCAATCCAAAGTGTTCTGGCAACCTGCAGTGAGAGACACCACAGAACCTGAAAGATTGGCATCTTTTTATAACTGACAAGCTGTTGTGATGCTGGAATACATTCACAGCAGAATATGACAGAGAAAAATGTCTAAATACAACCAAGCACCCACTGCAGGCCCTATTTATAAAACATGTATCAAAATTGTACCCATTTATTAACTGTTTGATCTTACTAACTGCATATTTCCACGCAAAAATAAAATATTCCAACAAAATGTATTTTGCAAATGTTTTTTTTTTTTTTTTTTTTATCATTTTCTGAAGATTGTCTACCATTTTTGACAAAACTCTTGCCAGGAATTTGTTCTTCTGAACTTAGCAAAACTCGTTATTTTCATGTGCAACTAAGCTGAACAAGGAATGTTCCCTAACCTATCCATTCTCAACCGAGGTTCCGTAGAATCCAAGTGTTCCTCCAGAGATTTCCAGTTCCTCAGTTCCTTGAGCTGTGGTTGTTGGCCTCTCATTTGATGGTGCCTGCATAGTTTTAGGGTCAACACCGCTTGGCAGAACCAGCTGCATGATGCCAATGACCTTTTTAGCTGGCTTTCTGACCAACACTGTAATTGGGGCCATTCATTCCACTGGCCACCAATGAATCAGATTTAGAAAAAGTTCCCTGACACCTAAAAGTTATTTCAATGGTTCCTCTAGCATAAAAAGGTTGAGAAAGGCTGTTTGGCTGCTACCTAGACTGGTATCTCAGAAGAGCCTTCTTTAGCCTATAATGACAGCTAACATAGGACTGATTGTACAACAAATTACCAGACATGTTTATTAACTCATTATTTGTGCACCAATTGAGTCACTATCCATTTTCATTTTTGGCCAGGAGCTTGCCATCGTATCATTTCTTGCCTTTATAAAATGTGTTAGCCACCCAGATTTGCCAAATGAGCCACAGCATCCACCACTGTCTGGATTTTCTTATTCTTCAGCGGGAGCTCCAACTCACTGTGACATCTGCTTTATTCATTACAACATATTTGTTGGTGTCCATGATCATTTGTCATCTCCAAAAGCCTAATCATTGATAGAAAATTCTCTGATGGGTCCCTGGCATGCTTGTAAGCCTAAAGCCAACCCCATAGGTTACTATCCGTACAATCACTGTACTCTTTCGTCAATGCTGTTGTAGGAGAACCCAGACCACCATCTGGTGTGGTAAAAAATATAGTTCAGATTCAATTAACATATATACAATGCACTTTAACGGCAAGAAAAATTGCTAGATTATTTATATACCAAGGATATATTTATACCATTTGACCATCTGTGCAAAAAGTCGGATTAACATATGACATATTCCCATCGATACCAGCCAAACCAATCTATGAAGCATCCAAACTCCTGAAAATTTCCAAAAGACAGTCTTGTTATTTAGCCATAACAAGGTCACTTGGAGCAAGTGTAGCCACCCTGTACTTTTTTGAGTATCTAAATGAATCTGTTATGGGTGGTAACTAGCCTGGGACAATTGCTAGCTTCTCATTGGGTCTGTCCCTTATGTTTCAGAGCTGCTCTTCTGCTATTGAGCCTTTATGTCCTTTCTGCCTCCCACTAGTAATCTTCCTACAGTGGTGCATGCTGGGAAAGGATATAAATGCTCAGGGAGTGGCTTGTTGAGTCCCCTTTCCCTAGGCCTCAGCCTGGGGAGGGCATGTTCGGAGTTTGTGCTGTGCAGGCTTGAGCCCTCAGGGCCTAACGCAGGTTTAGTTGAGTGGCCCTGCCTGGTCAAGGAGGGCGCACATTGGTACAGGAGAGCCGAATGAATGTCTGCTGTAGGGGGATGGAGTGTCTGATCTTGGAGAATCCTGTCCCAGTCTGGAAGTAATGGAGTCTGGAAGCCTTGTTACTACTGGAGACCTAACCCTAACCTTCTCTCCACGTGAGCCAGAGCAATAAAAACTTCAAGAAATCCTAAAGTGACTGGTGCCCTTCCTCATCCATGGCCATGGATCCACCCTGAGGTATTGCTAGTTTTCTCCTTGACTGAGGTGACTCCATTCTCTCTCCCCCATGCAGGAGGGATGCTACACAAGATAACTCAGAGTCTTACGGAGTCTCTTTTGCTGATCCATACAATACTCCACATCCAAGTGTTCTTGTTTATTAACTCTTTACAAGGTTGGAGGAGCTGAGGGGGGCAAGACCATAACCACCAGGCCTGAGGCCTGGCTGAAGCCATGTTCAAAATTCCCCAACTTACCTCCCTCTGGTTGCTATTAGGAAACAATCAAACACTCTACCGTCATATCAATGTTGCTTTTAGGGGTACTCAGATACAGATTTGCTTAGACAATGCCAACATAACCAATGCATTAAATGAATAATAAAACATTAATAGCAAATATTGTCTTCATAGGTGTGCGCAGCCTATTACATTAGGGTGTGCACCCCAAACGGAAGAGACTCTGGTGGTGGCAGGCAGTTGATTGGGAGCATATTACGTTACACCCTAAATACAGGTGTAACGTGTTCCTAAAGTTGAAACTAGCCTTTAATATAATGGGGGCATTTGCACTGGCTACTGGCACCCCTAATCACCCACCTGGTGTTGTCCCTGGATAATGCTAATGCACATGGGGGGATTAGGGTGTGCCTAGGCACCCCCGGCACACCCTGTGCGCACGCCTATGATTGTCTTAAAAAAATGAACCCAACATGTTCCCTAACCAAATTCCAAACAAATCCATCCAAGAACACGGACCCCACTCACTCTCACCCAGGTGCCTATCTGTCAACTCATCCCATATTTGTGTCATGCATTTCCATGATGCAGGTGGACCGGCCACTATCATTATAACAACCACTGACTTTAAGCAGCCAGAACAAACAGCATCATTTGTTACTAAGCTGCTGGTCTGCCAGCCTGACCACACATGGAAATGCATGTTGCTTATCCAGTATGAGGACATCCAAGGCCACCCAAGAATTAAGAAGAGGACCTGCTCTGCCTTCTACCCTCTGTCCAGACCTGCTGTGCCTCTAGCTCTGTGCCATGTGTGCTGTGTTGAAGATCTAAGGCAGGACAAGGAAACTGAAGGGGGGATTCTGATGTGAAGGGGGGGAATACTCTGTTGTGAAAGAGGGGACATCTCATGAGACGTTTGGAGACCCCTGGTCTAAATGTCCTTTTATGAGATCTTCATGATCTTAAAAAAATGTGCAAAACTATTCATCTGACACATATTGAAGACTCCATTCTGAGCTACCAAGAAAAAAATGGCTATGTGATCCATTATATAGAAACACCATCTTGCCCATCTCCTCAGTTGGCAGCATTAATGTCAATCTCCAAAACCAGATCTTGCAGTCTATGTTATTGTCTCCCAACGGTAAGTTGTCTAAGTGCTACCACAATAAGACTTCCCCAAGCCAAGTGCTCTAAAAAGCCAATTAGGCTAGTGGGAAACTTGATGAATGAGTAGAAGTTGTCATGGTTACAGAATCATCCCACGGTAGTTTACATTCGTTCCGGAATTCATATACCCAGCAGGAGGCTATATACATTTGCAGACACACAACATGTAGAGCGGACAGATTTATCACTGCACAAGAGGGATTGAGTAAATCAGTCATGTAATACTCATGGGTCCCAGGGAACTTGGCACAAGGGACACACAAATAGGATATAGGCAGATAAAAGCTTACCTGACTTGGCCAACTGTCTGTCCCATCCTCCAAATCTGTCTGTCCTGATCCAGTCAATAAAATAATTTTAGTTGCCCGTCGTTCTCCACCATCTTTGTAGGAGAACACACTAATTGTCTTGTGCAGTGAAAATATAATCCACGTTTATTGATTGTGGCGCTTTATCAGCAAAAGTGAAGCACTAGCTTGTTACAAATATATACGGTATATATACCCTTTGGACTATTTATTCCATACCATTGACATACTCCTCATTAATACCTGCCACACCTACCTAAAGAACCCTCTAGACCAGGGTTTCTCAACCAGGGTTTGATGGAAATTTTTGTGGTTTGGTTTAGGTCTACTTTAATAAAGGGGCAAAAACGAGGCACTATTTAGACCAGCCTTTCCCAGCCAGGGTTCCGTGGAACCCTAGAGGTCCTCAAGAGGTTTGCTAGGGGTTCCTTGAGGAATGAGCAATTTCTGCCTCTCAGATGCTGTAAGTTCCCACTGACACCATTGATCTTTTTAGCCATCTGTCAGGTGGTAATTCTTCCCAGTGACCACAAGTGTAAGGAATATTCTTCCCACTGACCATCACACCAATATATTAGGAGTTGTAGATATAGGAATTGTTTGCAGGGGTTCCCTGAGATTGGAAAATTGTTTAAGGGTCCCTCTGAGTTGAAAAGATCGAGAAAGGTTGCTCTAGGCATCCAAACTCTTGTGAATTTCCAGAAGACAGTCTCATGGTTTACCCATACCAAGGTTACGTGGAGCAAGATGACCCGGAGTCTGGCAGTTTCTTTTGTTTGTTCCCATATAACAAATAATATCATTCTCTACGGGGGGTTGGAGGAGCTGAGGAACAAGACCATAACCACCAGGCCTGTAGCATGACTGAAGCCATCGGTCTCCGTGACTGTGCTCTTCAGTGGCTCTCATCCTACCTATCCCAACGCACCTTCGGTGTCACTTACAATTCTACTTCCTCCACTCCTCTTCCCTTCTCTGTCGGGGTCCCCCAAGGTTCTGTTCTTGGACCTCTTTTATTTTCAATCTACACCTCTTCCCTGGGTCAGCTGATAGCCTCTCATGGCTTTCAATATCATTTCTATGCTGATGACACACAAATCTATCTCTCCACCCCTCAACTCACCCCATCAGTCTCTTCACGCATCACTAACTTACTAACCGACATATCTGTATGGATGTCACACCACTTCCTCAAACTCAACTTGTCCAAAACTGAGCTTATAATATTTCATCCCCCACGTGCCTCTTCCCCTGACTTCTCTGTCAAGAGCAATGGCAAAACCATCCACCCGTCCACACATGTCAGGGTGCTAGGTGTTATCCTAGATTCTGAACTCTCCTTTCAGCCCCACATCCAATCACTTTCCAAAGCTTGCCGCCTCAACCTCCGCAACATCTCTAAACTACGTCCCTTTCTAACCAATGAAACCACAAAGCTCCTGATTCACTCCCTGGTTATCTCTCGCCTTGACTACTGCAACTCCCTCCTCATTGGCTTACCTATAAATAGACTCCTCCCCCCTTCAGTCCATCACGAATGCTGCTGCCAGACTCATCCACCTTACAAACCACTCAGTGTCTGCTACTCCTCTCTGCCAATCCCTCCATTGGTCTCCATTCAGTGTCTGCTACTCCTCTCTGCCAATCCCTCCATTGGTCTCCATTCAGTGTCTGCTACCCCTCTCTGCCAATCCCTCCATTGGCTGCCACTCGCCCAACGAATTAAATTCAAAATACTAACAATAAGTTACAAAGCCATCCACAACTGTGCCCCCAGCTACATCACTAACCTAGTCTCAAAATACCAACCTAATCGCCATCTCCGTTCCTCCCAAGACCTCCTGCTCTCTAGCTCCCTCATCACCTCCTCCCATATCCACCTCCAGGACTTCTCCCGAGCCTCGCCCATCCTCTGGAATTCCCTACCCCAATCTGTCAGACTGTCTACAAATTTATCCACGTTTAGGCGATCCCTGAAGACTTTCCTCTTCAGAGAAGCCTATCCTGCCTCCATCTAACAACTGCACTATTTTCTCCATTAGCTCATCCCCCACAGCTATTACCCTTTTGTATAACTTGACCCTCCCTCCTAGATTGTAAGCTCTAACGAGCAGGGCCCTCTGATTCCTCCTGTATTGAATTGTATTGTACTTGTACTGTCTGCCCTAATGTTGTTGTAAAGCGCTGCGTAAACTGTCGGCGCTATATAAATCCTGTATAATAATAATAATAATAATAAATAATAATAATAATAATAATAAAAAAACAATATACATTCACCGGCCACTTTATTAGGCGCAACTGTTCAATTGTACAATTGCTTGATAACATATATTGCTAATCAGCCAATCACATGGCAGCAACTCAATGCATTTAGGCATCTAGACGTGGTGAAGATGCCTAGCTGAAGTTCAAACTGAGCATCAGAATGGGGAAGAAAGGGGATTTAAGTGGTTTGAATGTGGCATGGTTGTTGGTGGCAGACGGGCTGAGTATTTCAAAAACTGCTGATCTACTGGGACTTTAACGCACAACCATCTCTCGGGTTTACAGAGAATAGAACCTTGGATTACGAGCATAATCCGTTCCAGGAGAATGCTTGTAATCCAAAGCACTCGCATATCAAAGGGAGTTTCCTCATAGAAGTCAATGAAAACGAAAATAATTAATTCCACATTGACTTCTATTGCATGCAATACCGCATGTGGCCAGAGGTGGGGGGGGGGTGCTGGAGAGCTTCAAAAATATTCGGGAACAACTCGGCTAAACTCGGGAACACTCGGAAAGGCTTGCAAACACTCGGGAATGGAGTATTTCCGAGTATTTCCGAATGATTCCGAGTATTTCCGAATGGCTCCAAACCGTTCCGAGTGTCACCGGTGCCCCCGCCACCTCTGGCCAAATGCTGTACTACACACCCCACTCGCTCGAATTCTGCTCGTTTTGCGAGAAAACACTCGCAAACCGAGTCAGGATTTAAAAAAAAAAAAGTTGCTCATCTTTCAAAACGCTCGTTAATCGCGTTACTCGTTAACTAAGGTTCCACTGTATATAAGCAGGCCCCTATTCTATTTCAGTTTACTGGCCCTTTAAGGCGGCATAATGCATTAGACAGTCGAGCTCATAAAAGAGAGAACAACAGGCGTGAATTATTGAAGTCGTCACAAAAAACTGACAGTAAATTACTTTTCTTAGGCCAGCGAAGGCAACAACACAAACCGTGCGAGATCCCGCCGCATATATATTGTAAGAAAATTGAAGATGCGAAGATTGAGAATGGTGACAGCTCTAATAAATGATTTTGCTGTTTCCAGGGATGGTAACGCTGAGCAATGTCTCATCAGCCAGGTGATTTGTTTAATACATAATCTCCCCCCCGGTGATGTTGGAGATTTGTAGTCGGAGTCAGATGGAAGCGTTTTCGACGTGGAGCAGGCTGTAGCACCTTCCCCGTTGTTTACCGCTCCCGCCATAAATAAACATTGTGAATTCGAGGGGTTGGCCGCTTTACTTCTGGATACATTCGATCCCTGGATAGATAAGCGGTGGGATTCAATGAAGACTGCAAGTACAAGGAGGCCCCTATCTTCGATCCTTGCATTCTCTTTCTTCATGCTGGTTATTTTGTGCATTTCCGTGGCTATGAAGCTGAGCGCTTGAGGTCTGGGACATTTTTGGTCTCATCTCTATGTTTACATCAGCACACTGGTGCCCCTATACCCATCCGTTTTTCAATTTTGAGCATAGTAAGTGTATATTGTTTTCCTTGGGTCCTCTTCCTTTTTGGACCCATTTAACTGGACTTACGTTTGTTTTTGGTCCAGAATATGTTTATATTAACCACTTCGTGCCCAGGCCAATTCTGACATTTCTGTCCTACATGTAAAATTCATCATTTTTTTGCTAGAATACAATGGCGGTCATTGCAACTTTTTATCTCGCGCGGTATTTGCGCAGCAATTTTTCGTACGTGTTTTTTTTGGGAAAAAACACAGTTTCATGCTTAAAAAAAACCAAAACATTAAAGTTAGCCCAATTTTTTTGCATATTGTGAAAGATGAAGTTATGCCGAGTAAATAGATACCTAACATGTCACACTGCAAAATTGCACACACTCGTGGAGTGGCGCCAAACTCTGGTACTTAAAAATCCCCATGGGCGACGCTTTAAAATTTTTTACTGGTTACATGTTTCGCGTTACAGAGGAGGTCTAGGGCTAGAATTATTTCTCTCGCTCTAACGTTCGCGGCGATACCTCACATGTGTGGTTTGAACACCGGTTTCATATGTGGGCGGGACTTACATATGCGTTCGCTTCTGCGTGCGAGTACACGGGGACAGGGACACTTTAATTTTTATTTTTTTTTATTGTTAATTTGACTTTTATTTTTTTAGTTTGACATTTAAAAAAAAAAATAATAATTTTGATTACTTTTATTCCTATTACAAGGAATTTAAACATCCCTTGTAATAGGAATATGGCACGATCGGTCCTTTTTACAGTGAGATATGGGGTCAATAAAAAAAAATAAAAATGATCACCGCTTCCCAGCCGAAGCGGCGCCGTTTTTTTGAATGCAGAGGCCGGGCGTGACGTCATAACATCGCGCCCGGCCTCCAAACAATCATAGAGAATCCGGCGACCATCTGGTCCGCCGGAAATCTCTATGATCACCATGCGGGGCTGGCGGATCCTGTGTCCGACTCACTGATGGAAGCAGTGAGTCTCTACAAGCACCGGAGGGCGGCGGGAGGGGACGCCCCCCCCTCCCGCCGCCCTCCGGTGCTTGTAGAGACTCACCGCTATGATCGTTCTTATGGTGTAGGGAATCGCCGGTGGAAAAAGCCGATATCTGAATGATGTCTGTAGCTCCGGACATCATTCAGATATAGCCCCGCAAAGTCAAGGACGTCCCAGGACGCCCTACGGGCGCGAAGTGGTTAATCAATCTTTTGTTTTTTTCTACATTCTTCAGCTGGGTCTTTATCTATCCCCTGCGACCACACATGGTCCCCCTTGTACCATTCCAGGCTGCCATCCATCTCTGTACCCCCTTGTCTCTGGGGAGGCAACCCCCTAACTTTCCATCTCCTGGCTTCGGACTGATTGAGGTATGTGCTGTACATCTCCCTGAAGTCAAGACAAAGTCTATTTTTGTGTTATTATGTATTATCACTTATATATGTTTCCCTCTTCTATGTTAGAGCTGGATTATTGTGGTGGTCCCACACTATCCCCTGAGGAAGCCATTATAGGCGAAACATGTTGGGATTCAACTTCCATCTGTGACCATCCTTTCTTTTTCTCTGTAGGTCACCAGCAACCCAATATATGTACTTTGTATATGTTCCACCATTGGTTTTAACTATTTCAATATCCCCTGTTTATATTTTTTTCTTTCTCCTTTTGTATTAATAAAGAAATTATTTTTTATTCAACTTGTTATGAACCATTTGTCAGTAGCACCGGCCGCTATAATCCCATTCCTCCATATCTACAGTTTCGCTAAGCGGAATGAGGTGCATGATAGTATAGATAGGGCCACTCAAATTATACTCTATAATCTACTTTCAATTCTTACATGTTGAGAAAACAATTGTTTTATATCTTTATTCACCAATATGCATTCGATTCAGGTTTGGGTCAGACGTGGATTCAAGGCCAACTTAGCCTGTTCGTGGACCTGCCAAATGATTACAGCTGTTGGCCTACCTGGACTCCCGTAATGTCTATATACAGTGGGGAAAATATCTATTTGATCCCCTGGAGATTTTGTAAGTTTGCCCACTTAATGTGGAAATATTATGGTTTGGAAATATCTGCTAAAGAACTTTGCCCCATTGGGGGGCCAATGGACGGGGCCATGTATTGTAGAATCTTGGATGAGAACCTTCTTCCCTCAGCCAGAACACTAAAGATGGGTCATGGATGGGTCTTTTCAGCATGACAATGACTCAAGGCAATAAAGGACTGGCTCAAGAAGAAGCACATTAAGGTCATGGAGTGACCAAGCCAGTCTCCAGACCTTATTCCTATTTATGGAGGGAGCTGAAACTTCGAGTTGCCAAGAGACAGCCAAGAAACCCTAAGGATTTAGAGCTCTGTAAAGAAGAGTGGACCAATGGACTGGGCCATGTATGGTAAAATCTTGGATGAGAACCTTCTTCCCTCAGCCAGAACACTGAAGATGGGTCATGGATGGGTCTTTCAGCATGACAATGACTCAAGGCAATAAAGGAGTGGCTCAAGAAGAAGCACATTAAGGTCATGGAGTGACCAAGCCAGTCTCCAGACCTTATTCCTATTTATGGAGGGAGCTGAAACTTCGAGTTGGCAAGAGACAGCCAAGAAACCCTAAGGATTTAGAGCTCTGTAAAGAAGAGTGGACCAATGGACTGGGCCATGTATGGTAAAATCTTGGATGAGAACCTTCTTCCCTCAGCCAGAACACTGAAGATGGGTCATGGATGGGTCTTTCAGCATGACAATGACTCAAGGCAATAAAGGACTGGCTCAAGAAGAAGCACATTAAGGTCATGGAGTGACCAAACCAGTCTCCAGACCTTAATCCTATTTATGGAGGAAGCTGAAACTTCGAGTTGCCAAGAGACAGCCAAGAAACCCTAGGGATTTAGAGCTCTGTAAAGAAGAGTGGACCAATGGACGGGGCCATGTATTGTAAAATCTTGGATGAGAACCCTCTTCCCTCAGCCAGAACACTGAAGATGGGTTGTGGATGGGTCTTCCAGCATGACAATGACCCAAAACATACCACCAAGGCAACAAAGGAGTGGCTCAAGAAGAAGCACATTAAGGTTCTGGAGTGACCAAGCCAGTCTCCAGACCTTAATCCTATAAAAAATTTGTGGAGGGAGCTGAAACTTTGAGTTGCCAAGAGACACCCAAGAAACCTTATAGACATGTGCGATTAGTTTTGTACAAATCGAAAATTCGTATGAATTTCCGTAAATTCGTACATTCGGGAGGATCCGAAATACGAATTGCTATGCTTCCGAAATTTGTACGAAATACAAAATTTCGTTTACGAATTTCGGATCCAAATTCTGTTACAACCGAAACGTGACTGGTGTTTTGTTGACCAATCAGAGGTTTTCTTCTGCTGCTGAGTGAGGGTTGGGAAAATGACCTTTTTTTAACGTGGGAGTGGGAGACTGGTACTGGTAGTCGATGGGAGATTCAGAATCGGACAAAATAAGAATGTTCGTTAATTGCGATTATTCGTTGAAGTTAAAAACCCAGGAAGTCAGCACAGCACAGGGATGGAGGGAGCCCCTCATAATGAGCACAGCACAGGGATGGGGGGAGCCCCTCATAATGAGCACAGCACAGGGATGGTGGGAGCCCCTCATAATGAGCACAGCACAGGGATGGATGGAGCCCCTCATAATGAGCACAGCACAGGGATGGTGGGAGCCCCTCATAATGAGCACAGCACAGGGATGGGGGGAGCCCCTCGTAATGAGCACAGCACAGGGATGGATGGAGCCCCTCATAATGAGCACAGCACAGGGATGGATGGAGCCCCTCATAATGAGCACAGCACAGGGATGGGGGGAGCCCCTCATAATGAGCACAGCACAGGGATGGTGGGAGCCCCTCATAATGAGCACAGCACAGGGATGGGGGGAGCCCCTCGTAATGAGCACAGCACAGGGATGGATGGAGCCCCTCATAATGAGCACAGCACAGGGATGGGGGGGGCCCCTCATAATGAGTACAGCACAGGGATGGAGGGAGCCCCTCTTAATGAGCACAGCACAGGGATGGGGGGAGCCCCTCGTAATGAGCACAGCACAGGGATGGATGGAGCCCCTCATAATGAGCACAGCACAGGGATGGGGGGAGCCCCTCATAATGAGCACAGCACAGGGATGGGGGGAGCCCCTCATAATGAGCACAGCACAGGGATGGGGGGAGCCCCTCATAATGAGCACAGCACAGGGATGGTGGGAGCCCCTCATAATGAGCACAGCACAGGGATGGTGGGAGCCCCTCATAATGAGCACAGCACAGGGATGGGGGGAGCCCCTCATAATGAGCACAGCACAGGGATGGTGGGAGCCCCTCATAATGAGCACAGCACAGGGATGGTGGGAGCCCCTCATAATGAGCACAGCACAGGGATGGGGGGAGCCCCTCATAATGAGCACAGCATAGGGATGGTGGGAGCCCCTCATAATGAGCACAGCACAGGGATGGTGGGAGCCCCTCATAATGAGCACAGCACAGGGATGGGGGGAGCCCCTCATAATGAGCACAGCATAGGGATGGTGGGAGCCCCTCATAATGAGCACAGCACAGGGATGGGGGGAGCCCCTCATAATGAGCACAGCATAGGGATGGTGGGAGCCCCTCATAATGAGCACAGCACAGGGATGGTGGGAGCCCCTCATAATGAGCACAGCATAGGGATGGTGGGAGCCCCTCATAATGAGCACAGCATAGGGATGGTGGGAGCCCCTCATAATGAGCACAGCACAGGGATGGGGGGAGCCCCTCATAATGAGCACAGCACAGGGATGGGGGGAGCCCCTCATAATGAGCACAGCACAGGGATGGGGGGAGCCCCTCATAATGAGCACAGCACAGGGATGGGGGGAGCCCCTCATAATGAGCACAGCACAGGGATGGGGGGAGCCCCTCATAATGAGCACAGCACAGGGATGGAGGGAGCCCCTCATAATGAGCACAGCACAGGGATGGGGGGAGCCCCTCATAATGAGCACAGCACAGGGATGGAGGGAGCCCCTCATAATGAGCACAGCACAGGGATGGGGGGAGCCCCTCATAATGATAAATTCAGCATAACGTTCGTAATTGTTACGAAAAGTTAATGAACCTAACGAAAATTTGTACGAAACGAAACAAATTTATTGACGGCGCACATGTCTGAAACCTTAAGGATTTAGAGCTCTGTAAGGCCTCTTTCACACGGGGCAGATCAGTCATGATCCGCCCCGTGAACATCCGCTTGCTCAGCGGGGATAGCTCCGCCGATCCCCGCTGAGCAGGAAGATGACAGGTCCATCGCTGCACGCTGTGCAGCGACGGACCTGTCAGAGCGCCGCTCTCCCCTATGGGGGGATCGGATGATGACGGTCCGTAGTGTCCGTCGTCATCCGATCCGATCCGAAAACGGAGGAAAAAGTAGGTTTTTCCTCCGTTACACTTTTCGGATCGGAGCGGGGCGGATGTCAGCGGACATGTCACCACTGACATCCGACGCTCCATAGGGATACATGTATGTCCGTTTTTCATCCGAAAACGGAAGGATGAAAAACGGACATACGGATGCCTCGTGTGAAAGAGGCCTAAAGAAGAGTTGACCAATGGACGGGGCCATGTATTGTAAAATCTTGGATGAGAACCTTCTTCCCTCAGCTAGAACACTGAAGATGGGTCGTGGATGGGTCTTCCAGCAGGACAATGACCCAAAACATACCGCCAAGGCAACAAAGGAGTGGCTCAAGAAGAAGCAGATTAAGGTCATGGAGTGGCCTAGCCAGTCTCCAGACCTTATGGAGGGAGCTGAAACTTCGAGTTTCCAAGAGACAACCAAGAAACCTTAATAATTTAGAGAAGATCTGTAAAGAAGAGTGGACCAAAATCCCTCCTGAGATGTGTGCAAACCTGATCACCACCTACAAGAAACGTCTGACCTCTGTAATTGCCAACAAGGGTTTCTCCACCAAGTACTAAGTCATGTTTTGCTTGGGGATCAAATACTTATTTTACTCACTGAACTGCAACTCAATTTATAACATTTGTATCATGTGTTTTTTCTGGATTTTTGGTTGATACTCTGTCTCTATCATTTAAACTACATCTATTATAAAAATGATAGCTCCTTCATTTCTTTGTAAGTGGGCAAACATACAAAATCTGCCGGGGATCAAGTCATTATTTTCCCCACTGTATGTATATGTTGACAGTGTGAGGCCCTGCCATGGTGTGAGATTAGGAAAGGGGTACGGAAAGGACACAGGGTTCTCAAAGGTAAAATCTGAGAGGCTCCAGTGTGTGTATTGGGAGCGGGGAAAGCTGAGTTCTGAGTTTTCTCCGGGTTTTGTAATCTCAGATTTGGGGCCGGGAGTTTGAAGGTTCCAAAGTGAGTTGGGTGGGATGGAACCTTCCATCCTATGTCCAGGTTTTCATAGAGGTCAGGCAGTTGTGTGTCCAGGTTCACACATTCATCATACGCCAGGTCTGAGGAGCTCAGGGCAGTTGGTGTAATTTAGAGACACGGCCTTCATATAAAGATAGCAGTGTGACGATATTACACACACATCCTCTAAATCAGGGGTCTCCAAACTTTCTAAACAAGGGGCCAGTTTACTGTCCATCAGGGTTTAAGGAGGCCGGACTGTATCCAGTGGGAGTAGAAAATGTGTCAGTGCCCCATCATTAGTGTCAGTGGAAAGAATAGTGCCCCATCATTGGTGTCAGTGGGAGGAATAGTGTCCCATCATTGGTGTCAGTGGGAAGAATAGTGCCCCATCATTGGTGTCAGTGGAAGGAGCAATGCCCCATCATTGGTGTCAGTGGAAAGAATAGTGCCTCATCATTGGTGTCAGTGGAAGGAATAATGCCCCATCATTGGTGTCAGTGGGAGGAATTGTGCCCCATCATTGGTGTCAGTGGGAAGAATGATGCCCCATCATTGGTGTCAGTGGGAAGAATAGTGCCCCATCATTGGTGTCAGTGGGAGGAATAGTGCCCCATCATTGGTGTCAGTGGGAGGAATTGTGCCCCATCATTGGTGTCAGTGGGAAGAATAATGCCCCATCATTGGTGTGAGTGGGAAGAATAGTGCCCCATCATTGGTGTCAGTGGGAGGAATAGTGCCCCATCATTGGTGTCAGTGGGAGGAATAGTGCCCCATCACTGGTGTCAGTGGGAGGAATAGTGCCCCATCATTGGGTCAGTGGGAGGAATAATGCCCCATCATTGGGTCAGTGGGAGGAATGGTGCCCCATCATTGGTGTCAGCAGTGGGAAGAATGGTGTCCAATGATTGGTGTCAGTGAGAGAAATAATTGCCCATCATTGGTGTCAGTGTTAGGAATAGTGCCCCATCATTGGTGTCAGTGGGAGGAATAGTGCCCCATCATTGGTGTCAGTGGAAGGAATAGTGTCTCATCATTGGTATCAGTGGAAGGAATAGTGCCCCATCATTAGTGTCAGTGGAAGGAATAGTGCCCCATCATTGGTGTCAGTGGGAGGAATAGTCCCCCATCATTGGTGTAAGTGGAAGGAATAGTCCCCCATCATTGGTGTCAGTATATTGTCAATATTGCTTAAATCTTTTCAGCATGTGTATTCTACTTGAATCTCCGTGATCTTTGTGTCTTTCTTCCAGATCTGTGCAGTCATCCAGTGTGAGACTTCCTGTAATAAAAACCGCTCACTGCTGCTCTCTCTCCTTGTGCTGGGGGACTGGTCTGGGCTCCGCTCCAACCTGTAGTGGGTGGAGTCTGTTGTGCCCCTCCCACAGCTCTGCTCTCCGCACAGGCTATGTACAGCAAAGTGATGATGTCACTGCTACATTTACAAGGTAATATCTGGCTTTGCAAAGGCATTTGGTGCACACAGAGTGGATTTATATCCATTGTAGCAATTGAGGAATAGAATTCCAAGAAAAGTTACAAACGTTTGAAATTGTAACAAACTTTGACATATTTACATGCCAATGATTTTGGATAAAACTTCTAATCTGTCTGTTGACCCTTCAGAGTGAAAATAATTGACAAAGAAAAACTCCGGCTAGGTGCCGGGGGAGGAAAATAGAAAAAAAAACAACTAATTAAACACATTTAAATTCATATTTAAAGTCTCTTATTAGATGCCAGATAAATATTTACATGGATGAATGCCCCCATTTCATTAGAGAGTGTGTAACTAAGCGTGCTTATTATTTAAATTCTAGGAAAATGCTGCAAAAAGTGGCGAGGAAAGAGCGCGCCGCGCACAAACCGAGGCAGATCACCTCTCACCTGGTTGGCAATTATTCACAGATGACCAATGCAGTTGGTTCTGACTCCTCCTGACCTCAGTGGGAGGAATAGTGCCCCATCATTGGTGTCAGTGGGAGGAATAGTGCCCCATCAATGATGTCAGTGGGAGGAATAGTGCCCCATCAATGGTGTCAGTGGAAGGAATAGTGCCCCATCAATGGTGTCAGTGGGAGGAATAGTGCCCCATCAATGATGTCAGTGGGAGGAATAGTGCCCTAATAATGGTGTCAGTGGGAGGAATAGTGCCCCATCGTTGGTATTTAAGGGAGGAATAGTGCCCTATCGCTGGTGTCAGTGGGGGGAAAGCTCCCCATTGATGGTGTCAGTGGAAGGAATAGTGCCCCATCGTTGATGGCTGTGAGAGAAAGTGCGTCATCGATGGTGTCAGTGGAAGGAATAGTGCCCCATCATTGATATTTATGGGAGGTATAGTCCCCCATCATTGGTGTCAGTGGGAGGAATAGTCCCCCATCATTGGTGTCAGTGGGAGGAATAGTCCCCCATCATTGGTGTCAGTGGGAGGAATAGTGCCCCATCAATGATGTCAGTGGGAGGAATAGTGCCCCAATAATGGTGTCAGTGGGAGGAATAGTGCCCCATCGTTGGTATTTAAGGGAGGAATAGTGCCCTATCGCTGGTGTCAGTGGGGGGAAAGCTCCCCATTGATGGTGTCAGTGGAAGGAATAGTGCCCCATCGTTGATGGCTGTGAGAGAAAGTGCGTCATCGATGGTGTCAGTGGAAGGAATAGTGCCCCATCATTGATATTTATGGGAGGTATAGTCCCCCATCATTGGTGTCAGTGGGAGGAATAGTCCCCCATCATTGGTGTCAGTGGGAGGAATAGTCCCCCATCATTGGTGTCAGTGGGAGGAATAGTGCCCCAATAATGGTGTCAGTGGGAGGAATAGTGTTGGTGAGATAAAATAGGTGGGGGAGAAGAGAAAGGAGGCTCCACTAGTGCATTAACGTTTTTAAAACCAAAGGGGTAGCATTTATTAAGTGTTGCTCTTACATTTAATATGATAAAAACAGGCAAAGTAATTAAAAGAACGATCTGGCGTTGTCAGCGCCCTCTCACTTGTGCTTCAGATACTGTGTGTCGCTCCAGCCAATCCCTACGCGTTACGACACGGTCACGTGTCTTCATCTGGGAATGTGATTGGCTGTTCTGTGTATGCTTATATATGCTAATACCGGAAGTTGCGAAGCCGCCATTTTACTTGTGGTCAATGTAATCTGAGTTCGGCGGCCATTTTTCGTTAGTTTTTAATGAGGTTTTTTCTTCTTGGGTTTAAAGCCTTCATGTGCGCGGCCATGTTTTTGGTGGTATTCCTTCATAATAAAGATTGATACTGCTGTTTAATGTTACAAACGTGATGAATTATGTAGTTTAATAGGAGTAATCACCATTAATTTGTTATCAAGGTGTTAACTATTGTTTTTTACTGTAACAGCAAATGGTAAAATTGCGTTCTCTAATCCGTTTCTATGGCTACATTTAGAATGGTTCCCTTAGATATATGAAGCAGATGTGGGAGTGCCCTGATTAATATACCAGTTGGTATTGATGTATTACAAAAAATAAATAATAAATAATCCAAAGAGATACATATTAATTAACCATTCATACGACCGCTAGGCAATTTATATAATTAAAATTACATGTCTAATATCCTATAAATCTATTTTTTATATATTATACGGTGGAAACTACTATCATGGTAATGAGCTAAATTTATATTAAAAATAAAGTTAATTCAATAATAAAAATTATTTGTTAATAAAAATATTTGGTACATTCCCACATAAAAAGTTGAGCATTAAAAACATTAATGTTAAAAGTTATTTTAAAATAAATGTTGATCCCAGAAGTTAGATGTTGGTTTAGTAGTTGTTTAAAAAGCAGTTTAAATCGAACTCCACATTAAGTCCCCCTGGCACCAAAGTGCGTAAAGAATGTATCCATTTGGATTCTTTGCGACTAATGTCCCGCACCAGATGACTCCCTCTCCAAGACGGTTTATATTTTTCTATGCCCCAAAATTGGAGGTGTGATGGGTCTTTGTTATGTACTAGTGTGAAATGTTTGGATACATTATGTTTCAAAAAACCCGATTTTATATTTTGTACGTGCTCCTTAATGCGTGTTTTCAATGCTCTTTTTGTTCGCCCCACATACTGTAGATTACAGCTGCATTGTAACACATAGACAACTCCTTCTGTATGGCATCCTATAAAATCTTTAATATTATACCTTTGTCCCGTACTGGTGGCTGTGAATTCTTGACGTTTTCCCTGGAATTTCTTTGCATGACGACACGCATAGCAATTGCGACAGGGGAAAAAACCTTTTCCAGAGAAAAATGTGTATTCTGGTTTTAAGGGAGGATCAGTTACTGATTTAACTATTAGATCTCTTATAGTCGGAGCTCTTTTATATATTATGTTAGGTTTTTCTGGTAATATTTCTTTGAGGTCCTTATCATTCTTCAAAATGTGCCAATGCTTTTGGATCACTTTTGCCACATCTTTATGCTGTGTATTAAAATCCAATATTATACTAGGTACTTCTTGTTGGAATCTTTTTTTGGGGCAGTCTTCAAGTATTTTCTTTCTTTCAATGAGATTCACGTGTTCTATTTGATTTTGTATCCAATGGCCATCATATCCTTTTACTCTGAACCTCTCTCCCATTATTTGTGCTTGGTTTCGATAGTCTTCTTCTTTGGTGCAGTTTCTTCTAAGCCTTGTGAACTGACCTTTGGGGATATTATAGAGCCATGGTTTATAGTGGCAGCTGTCTAATGAAAGATAGCTGTTGGCATCTACTTTTTTAAAATGTGTCTTGGTTATTATTTTCTGCCCCTCCAAGCTTATGTCTAGATCTAGGAAATTTATTTCTTTGTCATCAATTTTCCATACCAGGTTTATATTTCTATCATTATCGTTTAGTTTATTTAAAAACGTTTCCAACTTTTGCTTATCTCCATTCCACACAATCACGACATCATCAATAAATCTTTTATAAAGTGTCAGCTCTGGAGGAGTGTCTGTGTATACTGCCGTTTCCTCCCATTGTGCCATGAATGCATTTGCGACCCCTGGTGCAAATTTTGCACCCATGGCTATTCCTACTTTCTGTTTGAAGTAGGATTGGTCATGCCAAAAATAGTTACACTTAAGGCAAAAATCTAAACATTTCATTAAATACTTTCTTTGTTTGCAAACTAAAGTGCTGTATTTTCTCAATAGCCATTTGGTTGCAGAAATCGCATCGTGGTGTTGCACTATAGTATATAGTGATGTGACATCAGCGGTAGCCAGTAGGGTCCTACCTTCTAATACTGGTGCTGTGTCTAGAAGCTGCAGTATATGCTTCGTATCTTTAAGATAGGCTTGAGTTTGCTGGACCGCTGGTTGTATGAAATAGTCAATGTATTGTCCCATTCTTGCTGTTAGGGAATCAATACTATTGACTATAGGTCTCCCTGGTGGATTTTCTTTGTTCTTGTGGATTTTGGGGATTGTGTAGATTATGGGTATTCTACATGCTTCTGGTATTAGATATTTCATTTCTTTCGCATTTAGTATGTTTTTCCTCATTCCTAGATCCACTATAGCTTCTAGTTGTTTTTTATATTTTTGAGTTGGATACACAAAATATATTATAATATATATAATTGTTAGATGTTTGTTCTTGGGTTTGGATACACTGTACCCAGATGCAGAATCGATGAATTAATATAGGATGAGTTGTGACCGGAGAGGGACACATAAGTGAAATCCATCCTCAGATTCGAATCGCTCGTCCTTTAGAAGAATGCGCTGAGTTGCGCTGCTGCAGCCAGACGGTCGCTGCGAAGGAGCCAAGGAATTTAGCCGCGGAGCGCGGTATCATTCTGCTGGGCATGTGGAGGTAACTGCTCATCTCAGCAGAGATATTATCCGCCTGGCACTGCCCCGGCACGATCGGAAGGAGCCAACCGCCTGGTGGTGCCGAGGATCTGCAGATGGCGCCAGCGATGGCCGGAGCCCTATAGGGTGTGTATGTTAAATCAGCTCTGTAATTTGTGTTACACTCATTACCAGATATGCAGAACAAATGGCTCGGCACACATGGCCGCCTCCAGCATTTGGGGCGTTCGGTTAGAAGGGAAATTAAACGGGCCGCAAAGCTTTGGGCTGAACCAGCAGATGACAAAAAAAAATGCACAAAAAATGATATTGCTCAATAGCCACAAAGGATATAAGTTCACTTTGGGCGCATCGAATGCTTTCTGCAAACCCAGATATTACCTTTTAAAATTGTGGGCAGTGACATCATCACTGGGCTGTATATAGCCTGTGCAGACAGCAGGGCTGTAGGAGGGGCTTAACAGGCTCCACCCACTACAGAAAACGACCGAAGGGGGGCGGAGACAAGACCAGTCACCCTACACAAGGAGAGAGAGCAGAGCTGGGGAGGGGCCGGCAGACCCCACCCACTACAGGAGGGGGCGGAGACAAAACCAGTCACCCTGCACAAGGAGAGAGAGAAGCTGTGGGAGGGGCCCCAGCAAACTCCACCCACTGCAGGGTGCCTGCAGGAAACTACTGAAGGGGGCGGAGACAAGGCCAGTCACCCTGCACAAGGAGAGAGAGAGAGAAGCCATGGGAGGGGCCCCAGCAAACTCCACCCACTGCAGGCTGCCTACAGAAAACTTTGGAAGGGGCGGAGACGAGACCAGTCACCCTGCACAAGGAGAGAGAGCAGAGCTGGGGAGGGGTACAACAGACTCCACCCATTACAGGTTACCTGCAGAAATCTACAGGAGGGGGCGGAGGCAAGACCAGTCACCCTGCACAAGGAGAGAAAGCAGAGCTAGGGAGGGGCCCAGCAGGCTCCACCCACTACAGAAAACTACAGGAGGGGGCGGAGATAAGACCAGTCACCCTACACAAGGAGAGAAAGCAGAGCTGTGGGAGGGGCCCCAGCAAACTCCACCCACTGCACGCTGCCTGCAGAAAACTACTGAAGGGGCGGAGACAAGACTAGTCACCCTGCACAAGCAGAGAGAGCAGAGCTGTGGGAGGGGCACAGCAGGCTCCACCCACTACAGGAAACTACAGGAGGGGGCGGAGACAAGACCATTCACCTTGCACAAGGAGAGAGCAGAGCTGTGGGAGGGGCCCGGTAGACCCCACCCACTACAAGCTGCCTGCAGAGAACTATAGGAGGGGGCGGAGACCAGACCAGTCACCCCGCAAAAGGAGAGAGATTGAAGAAATTGAGGCCAAACTCCGGATCACACTTTGTTATCAGTTACAGCAATCTTTTTTTTTTTCCCTTTTTGTGCTAAAGGTTTTACATAATAATAAAAAAAAAAGCTGATCATTGTAAACACACCTGTCAGCGTTAAATGGTTTGTCTCATCCATGAAAACTGATACATTCTGCTGGAGAGCTTGCTTCTTTTTTTTTTTTTTTTTTTTTACAAAAACAACAGACTTACTGGCCAGATCATCAGATGAACATGAAAGAAAGAAAATCACATCTAAGAATTGGTAAGCTGCAATGTATTAAATGTTTGCCCAACTACTGGTGTGAATGATCCCCACCACTTCTCCCCGCCGCCTGTCAGTGGACGCACGCCATCTGCACCTCTAACCCGAAAGAGGCAAAGTTTAAAAATAAAAAGCTGCCCACGCCGAGGCGTCCCGACACCATTAGTGCGAGGCGGCAGCGCGCCGCTATTGTAGACGCAGCTCCGTAATGAATTGGTGATTTAATTTGTGATGTAATGAGGAGAACAGAAGGGACTCGATGATTGTTTTCAATTATGGTTTGCGCTGCGAGTTAATTATTGTTTAATGACTCACAATTCCTTCCATTACCAAACAGGCCGGCGCCCCGACTTTATCACAAATTATTATAGAAACTGACTTCTAATGGGGGGGGCGCAGGTCACGGCCATAATGAGGAGGGAGACAAATAATGAAACTGCTGCAAATCCGCTTACTTCCGGAATACCCGGCAAGAGGACAGAGCTCCCCCGATACTTCACCGAAGACAGAGCTCCACAGATATTTCACCGAAGACAGAGCTCCCCCAATACTTCACCGAAGACAGAGCTCCCCCAATACTTCACCGAAGACAGAGCTCCCCCAATACTTCACCGAACACAGAGCTCCCCCGATACTTCACCGAAGACAGAGTTCCCCGATACTTCACCGAAGACAGAGCTCCCCCAATACTTCACCGAAGACAGAGCTCCCCCGATACTTCACCGAAGACAGAGCTCCCCCAATACTTCACCGAAGACAGAGCTCCCCCGATACTTCACCGAAGACAGAGCACCCCCGATACTTCACCGAAAGACAAAGCTCCCCGATACTTCACCGAAGACAGAGTTTCCCGATACTTCACCGAAGACAGAGCTCCCCCGATACTTCACCGAAAGACAAAGCTCCCCGATACTTCACCGAAGACAGAGTTTCCCGATACTTCACCGAAGACAAAGCTCCCCCGATACTTCACCGAAGACAGAGCTCCCCCGATACTTCACCGAAGACAGAGCTCCCCCGATACTTCACCGAAGACAGAGCTCCCCCGATACTTCACCGAAGACAGAGCTCCACAGATATTTCACCAAAGACAGAGCTCCCCCAATACTTCACCGAAGACAGAGCTCCCCGATACTTCACCGAAGACAAAGCTCCCCGATACTCCACTGAAGACAGAGCTCCCCGATACTTCACCGAAGACAAAGCTCCCCGATACTCCACTGAAGACAGAGCTCCCCGATACTTCACCGAAGACAAAGCTCCCCGATACTTCGCCGAAGACAGAGCTGCCCCGATACTTCACCGAAGACAGAGCTCCCCCGATACTTCACCGAAGACAGAGCACCCCGATACTTCACCGAAGACAGAGTTTCCCGATACTTCACCGAAGACAGAGCTCCCCCGATACTTCACCGAAGACAGAGCTCCACAATACTTCACCGAAGACAGAGCTCCCTCCGATACTTCACCGAAGACAGAGTTCCCCGATACTTCACCGAAGACAGAGCTCCACAATACTTCACCGAAGACAGAGCTCCCTCCGATACTTCACCGAAGACAGAGTTCCCCGATACTTCACCGAAGACAGAGCTCCCCCGATACTTCACCGAAGACAGAGCTCCCCGATACTTCACCGAAGACAGAGCTCCCCGATACTTCACCGAAGACAGAGCTCCCCGATACTTCACCGAAGACAGAGCTCCCCTGATACTTCACCGAAGAAAGAGCTCCCCCGATACTTCACCGAAGACAGAGCTCCCCTGATACTTCACCGAAGAAAGAGCTCCCCCGATACTTCACCGAAGACAGAGCACCCGATACTTCACCGAAGACAGAGTTTCCCGATACTTCACCGAAGACAGAGCTCTCCCGATACTTCACCGAAAACAGAGCTCCCCCAATACTTCACCAAAGACAGAGCTCCCCGATACTTCACCGAAGACAGAGCTCCCCGATACTTCACCGAAGACAGAGCTCCCCCGATACTTTACCGAAGACAGAGCTCCCCCGATACTTCACCGAAGACAGAGCTCCCCCGATACTTCACCGAAGACAGAGCTCCCCCGATACTTCACCGAAGACAGAGCCCCCGATACTTCACCGAAGACAGAGCTCCCCCGATACTTCACCGAAGACAGAGCCCCCGATACTTCACCGAAGACAGAGCTCCCCTGATACTTCACCGAAGACAGAGCTCCCCTGATACTTCGCCGAAGACAGAGCTCCCCTGATACTTCACCGAAGACAGAGCTCCCCCGATACTTCACCGAAGACAGAGCTCCCCCGATACTTCACCGAAGACAGAGCTCCCCCGATACTTCATCGAAGACAGAGCTCCCCCGATACTTCATCGAAGACAGAGCTCCCCTGATACTTCGCCGAAGACAGAGCTCCCCTGATACTTCACCGAAGACAGAGCTCCCCCGATACTTCACCGAAGACAGAGCTCCCCCGATACTTCACCGAAGACAGAGCTCCCCCGATACTTCATCGAAGACAGAGCTCCCCCGATACTTCATCGAAGACAGAGCTCCCCCGATACTTCACCGAAGACAGAGGACCCCCAATACTTCACCGAAGACAGAGCTCCCCCAATACTTCATCGAAGACAGAGCTCCCCGATACTTCACCGAAGACAGAGGACCCCCAATACTTCACCGAAGACAGAGCTCCCCCAATACTTCATCGAAGACAGAGCTCCCCCGATACTTCACCGAAGACAGAGCTCCCCCGATGCTTCAACGAAGACAGAGCTCCCCCGATACTTCACCGAAGGCAGAGCTCCCCCGATACTTCACCGAAGACAGAGCTCCCCCGATACTTCACCGGAATTGTAGTCAAACAGCACCTAAAGAGATACAAGTTATCTATCCTCTTACTTCTTAAAGGGGATGTCTGTCTGGAGCAATGGTTGTTGTATTTAACATACAGAGTGCTGGGGTCAGGAGTATGTAATGTATAGAGTACAGGGGTCAAGAGTATGTAATTTACAGAGTGCAGGGGTCAGAAATATATATTATACAGAGTGCATGGGTCAGAAGTATGTAACATACAGAGTGCATGGGGTCAGGAGTATGTAATGTACAGAGTGAAGGGGTCAGGAGTTTGTAATGTACAGAGTACAGGGGTCAGTAGTATATAATGTACAGAGTACAGGGGCCATGAATATGTAATGTACAGAGTGCAGGGGTCAGGAGTATGTAACATACAGAATACAGGGGTCAAGAGTATGTAATGTACAGAGTGCACGGGTCAGAAATATGTATTATACAGAGTGCAAGCGTCAGGTGTATGTAATGTACAGGGATCAGGAGTATGTAATGTACAGAGTACAGGGGTCAGGAGTATGTAATGCACAGAGTGAAGGGGTCAGGAGTATGTAATGTACAGAGTACAGGGGTCAGGAGTATATAATGTACAGAGTACAGGGGTCAGGAATATGTAATGTACAGAGTGCAGAGGTCAGGAGTATGTAATGTACAGAGTACAGGGGTCAGGAGTATATAATGTACAGAGTACAGGGGTCAGAAATATGGATTATACAGAGTGCAGGGGTCAAGAGTGCCTGTCAGGAGCCAAGTCACTTATTATCCCACCTGCTCCCAGAAGCAAAAAAAAAGCCCCCTCTCTCCCTGGGCCCTCCTGCTGAACTAATTGGACCCAGGGAACTTTAAGTGCCTGCAATCTACAGGAAAAAAATATTCCCCTCTTTGCCCCCTGGGCCCCCGCTGCTACACTAATGTAGTCTGGGCCCAGGCATAGAAGGGCCAGCTCTACCCCCCCTATCAGCAGTCCCGATGTTTACTATATAATACTACAGGAGACTGTCTGTTCAAATACCACAGGAGACAGCCAGAGACTGAACATGCTACAGTTGTGATGTCTGCAGTCTCTGACCATCTCCTGTATTATGTCTGCAGTCTCTGACCATCTCCTGTATCATGTCTGCAGTCTCTAACCATCTCCTGTATCATGTCTGCAGTCTCTGACCATCTCCTGTACTATATCTGCAGTCTCTGACCATCTCCTGTATCATGTCTGCAGTCTCTGACCATGTCTTGTACCATGTCTGCAGTCTCTGACCATCTCCTGTATCATGTCTGCATTCTCTGACCATCTCCTGTAGTATGTCTGCAGATTTCTTTCTGTAGCGTTACCTTCGCTGGATTTTCTGTACCCCCCTATTTGGTGATATGAAGGGACCCCCGTTATATCAAGTGAATTGAGTAACACCGGTCTTGGTCTATGGTCACAGCAGTCTCTCTTTCGCGACGCGTAAAGCGCGCCAAGCTGTCCGCAGCCGAGACATTTTAGAATGACATCCAATCTGTTCCCAGGCTGGCTTCTTCCCCACCCCAAACTAGGTCAGTCCACATAATGGTTTGATGTTTACCAAGTGATGCATTAACGGGCGGCCAGGTCCCCGGGCTGGAATCAGCGCTCGGTTTATGCACAGCTCTGACCGGTAATACATCAGATGGCGAGAGAACGACCAATAAAAATACGGTGGCAAAAAATATCATGCGGCAGCTCGCTTATCGAGTCAATGTAGTGTATAATCTAATATCGCATTGTGCGGCCAGGAAAAGCTGTTTATCAGTTGCAGATGTGAACTAATGGAGCGACTCGGCTATTATACCGCGACTATGTCCCCGCTTCCTATGGAAAGCTTATTAAATATAAATGATTGGTATTAGCCGTACCGGTGTGATTGCAATTATTCTACATCTGTAATCTAGATTATGTCTCCACCATCTTCTCGTATGGGATTTTCATATTTATTTTTAATATTATACAGAATGCAGCAAGAGGAATGAGACTCCCCCCCCCCCCCCATTCAGTATTAGGTGGTCGATGGGGTTTCGGCATTCATTCTCAGCGCACAGCCCCTTCACCTAACCCTTCATCCAATCCCAAGGGCTCTATTTACACTTGTGCAATTTTGTTGTGCGAATTTGGACATCAAATGCGACTTTTGATGCAACTTTGATCCGTTGAATGTAAAGTCGTATCAAATTCACACAAAGTCGCACTGGGAATCACACGGCTTTGGAGAAGCTCTAATGTGAATGGAACCTAAGCCACATGTTGCAGGAAATAAGTGTTCGCGCTACGCGATTTTCACACGATTCTTTGTGTCGCATTGGGGGCAGCCCATTCACTTGAATGCGCGTCTGCACAATGCGATTCTGCCACGATTGTCGTGAAGGCAATTGCAGCAAACCACGCCTTTATAAATCACTTGAAACTTGTCTCCCGAAAAGCAACAGGAGCTTCTTTTTTCAGGCAACCAGCCTCATTAGTAAAAGGCTCGGTTTGACGCGCGGTCTTGTCCACAATCATGGCAGAACCGCATCGCATTTGGGGTACCAATGAAGGATAATGGCACTCAAAAAAGGCGCACAGTGTGTTGTGCTGCGATTGCCACACAATTTGGGATCTCAGGCAGAATCCCGCGTCTCAAATTGCAGGATGTGAATGGGGCCCCAGACCCCATCTATATATGATGGAGATTGGGGCTCATTCTCTGTATTTTATATATGATGGAGGACGGGGCTCATTCTCTGTATATTATATATGGTGGAGGACGGGGCTCATTCTCTGTATATTATATATGATGGAGGACGGGGCTCATTCTCTGTATATTATATATGATGGAGGACGGGGCTCATTCTCTGTATATTATATATGATGGAGATTGGGGCTTATTCTCTGTATTATATATGATGGAGGACGGGGGTCATTCTCTGTATATTATATATGATGGAGGACGGGGCTCATTCTCTGTATATTATATATGATGGAGGACGGGGCTCATTCTCTGTATTTTATATATGATGGAGGACGGGGCTCATTCTCTGTATTTTATATATGATGGAGGACGGGGCTCATTCTCTGTATTATATATGGTGGAGGACGGGGCTCATTCTCTGTATTTTATATGATGGAGGACGGGGCTCATTCTCTGTATATTATATATGATGGAGGACGGGGCTGATTCTCTGTATATCATATATGATGGAGGACGGGGCTGATTCTCTGTATATATTATATATGATGGAGGACGGGGCTCATTCTCTGTATATCATATATGATGGAGGACGGGGCTCATTCTCTGTATTTTATATGATGGAGGACGGGGCTGATTCTCTGTATATTATATATGATGGAGGACGGGGCTTATTCTGTGTATCGTATATATGATGGAGGACGGGGCTGATTCTCTGTATATTATATATGATGGAGGACGGGGCTTATTCTGTGTATATTATATATAATGGAGGACGGGGCTGATTCTCTGTATATTATATATGATGGAGGACGGGGCTGATTCTCTGTATATTATATATGATGGAGGACGGGGCTCATTCTCTGTATATTATATATGATGGAGGACGGGGCTCATTCTCTGTATTTTATATGATGGAGGACGGGGCTCATTCTCTGTATATTATATATGATGGAGGACGGGGCTTATTCTGTGTATATTATATATGATGGAGGACGGGGCTCATTCTCTGTATATTATATATGATGGAGGACGGGGCTCATTCTCTGTATATTATATATGGTGGAGGACGGGGCTCATTCTCTGTATTTTATATATGATGGAGGACGGGGCTCATTCTCTGTATATTATATATGATGGAGGACGGGGCTCATTCTCTGTATATTATATATGATGGAGTACGGGGCTCATTCTCTGTATATTATATATGATGGAGGACGGGGCTCATTCTCTGTATATTATATATGATGGAGGACGGGGCTCATTCTCTGTATATTATATATGATGGAGGACGGGACTCATTCTCTGTATTTTAAATGATGGAGATTGGGGCTCATTCTCTGTATATTATATATGATGGAGGACGGGGCTCATTCTCTGTATTTTATATATGGTGGAGGACGGGGCTCATTCTCTGTATATTATATATGATGGAGGACGGGGCTCATTCTCTATATTATATATGATGGAGGACGGGGCTCATTCCATGTATTTTATATATGATGGAGGACGGGGCTCATTCCCTGTATTTGATATATGATGGAGGACGGGGCTCATTCTCTGTATATTATATATGATGGAGGACGGGGCTCAATCTCTGTATTTTATATGATGGAGATTGGGGCTCATTCTCTGTATATTATATATGATGGAGGACGGGGCTCATTCTCTGTATTTTATATATGGTGGAGGACGGGGCTCATTCTCTGTATATTATATATGATGGAGGACGGGGCTCATTCTCTATATTATATATGATGGAGGACGGGGCTCATTCCATGTATTTTATATATGATGGAGGACGGGGCTCATTCCCTGTATTTGATATATGATGGAGGACGGGGCTCATTCCCTGTATTTTATATATGGTGGAGGACGGGGCTCATTCTCTATATTATATATGATGGAGGACGGGGCTCATTCCATGTATTTTATATATGATGGAGGACGGGGCTCATTCTCTGTATTTTATACATGATGGAGGACGGGGCTCATTCTCTGTATTTTATACATGATGGAGGACGGGGCTCATTCTCTGTATTTTATACATGATGGAGGACGGGACTCATTCTCTGTATATTATATATGATGGAGGACGGGGCTCATTCTCTGTATTATATATGATGGAGATTGGGGCTCATTCTCTATATTATACAGTATATGATGGAGATTGGGGCTCATTCTCTGTATTATATATGATGGAGATTGGGGCTCATTCTCTATATTATACAGTATATGATGGAGATTGGGGCTCATTCTCTGTATTATATATGATGGAGGACGGGGAACATTCTCTGTATTTTATATATGATGGAGATTTGGGCTCATTCTCTGTATATTATATATGATGGAGATTGGGGCTCATTCTCTGTATATTATATATGATGGCGATTGGGGCTCATTCTCTTCTCATGGGTCACCAGCACAGTGACGCAAGCTCTGCAAGTTTTTTTTCGATGCGTCTGATCACAATGACAAATATCTGAGCGCGACGCTTCCCGCAGACAAATAGTTACAATACAAATTCTAATTACTACTAAGTGATAAAAGTAACACAAAAATCTGCAATAATCAGCGGATCAAGTTTCCGGATAACTCCTTTAAACAGCGGTCTCAGCGTCATTCTCGTTCACGCAATGTTTAATTAAAGCAATGTGAAAATGATGTGATGGCGGTGGAACAGCGAGTCAACACATATAGAAGGTAATTGGTGCTTAACAAAATTATAACTCTTCAAAAAATTCAAACAAAATCATTTGCAGTAAAAACCGTAATATGCTGTAATTTTATAACTACAACCGCAAATTATGTCCTTTCCGAAAATCAACGAAGAATGCAAAACTTACACAGGCTCTCTGGTTAAAGGCGAAGAGTTTACAAGCAATTCTGATGACCGTTGTTTGCCTTCGGGCACAAAACGTTGTTTTATTATATGTCCTAATTGCCACTAAAAAGATATAATTCTACTTTGTGTCGTCTAATGCCTTTGCAAACCCAGATATTACCTTGTAAAAGTAGCTTTACATAATCTGTGCCATGGGAGGGGCCCCAGCAGGCACCCATTACATGCCATTACATGCCTGCAGAAAATTACAGGAGGGGGGCGGAGGCCAGACCAGTCTCCCTGCACAAGGAGAGAGGGCAGCAGTGAGCGGTCTTTATCACAGGAAGTCTCACACTGGAATACTGCACAGATCTAGAAAGAAATACACAAAGATCACTGGCAGCCCAAGAGACCTGATTCTTCACTGCTACAGTTAAATAACACCTACAGGTCTTGTCCCTCCCCCAGCCTGTGATTGGATGGTGAACATGAAGCAGCAGACTGAGGCGCTCTTCTCTTTAGTCACTCTGCTCTCTCTTACAATTCCTATGCTTCTTGATAGCACACAGCATTCCACTATGAAGAACATTACATTATACATTATACATTAAAATTAAACACACGCTACCACCTAGTGGTGGAACTACTAATTGCAGTATAATATATGAGAATGGTTGTTGCATCTATGTCTGTAAAAACAGCAAGCCACCCCCCCCCCTTTTCCTATCCAAAGCAAGAAAAGGTTTGGTTCAGAGTTCTACTTTAAATTATTGTTAATAACCTGATTGGCAACACACACTACCACCTAGTGGGCAGAATTACTAATCATGGAATCGCAGCATGTATAAGAATGTTTTTTTTTTTCATTTTTGTTCATAACGTAATAGACAACACACACTACCCGCCAGTGGCAGTATTACTAATTGCAGTAGAATCTATGAGATTGTCACATCTAGGTCTCTATAAACAGAATACTACCCCCCCCCCTTCCCAAGAGTTCCACTTAAAATTCTACTTCATAACCTGATTGGCAACACACACTATCAGCTAGTGGCAGCATTTCTAATTGCAGTATAATATATGAGAATGGTTGTTGCATCCAAGCCTGTATAAATAGCATGCTAACCCCCCCCCCCCCCCCCTTTATCGTTTTCCTATCCAAAGTGAGAAAAGGTTTTCATAACTGGCAACTCACACTACCACCACCTAGTGGCAGGATTACATAACTCCCAACATTTTGAGATGAGAATGAGGGACACCTACTAGCAAACACATGTAGGCATAGGACACGCCCCCTGCCACACCACCTTAAAGGAGAATTAACCAAAAAAAAAAAGTTTACTAAATCTACAAGGGCTTTTTTTTTAACCACTACTATTCTTTTGTATCGGCTTTTTAAATTTACAACAATTTAGAATTTGGATGAAAGGTTTAGCACTGGGAAACACTTTTTGAAAGATAAAAAGTGCATTTTATATACAACTATCTAGATCAGACCAAAATGAGGGACAAAGGAGGAGGAAAGAGGGACAGAGGGACATTGCTCCAAATCAGGGACAGTCCCTCGAAATCAGGGACAGTTGGGAGCTATGGAATTACAAATCAGTATAATACAGTGGTCATCAACCCTGTCCTCAGGGACCACTAACAGGCCAGGTTTTATGTATTACCTTGGGGGAGATGCAGACTAGAATACGGCAATCACTGAGCAGCAAATGATATGTGATGTATTTCAGTTATCTTGCAAACCTGGCCTGTTAGGGGGCCCTGAGGACAGGGATGATGACCACTGTATTATAATGATTTGTAATTCCATAGCTCCCAACTGTCCCTGATTTCGAGGGACTGTCCCTGATTTGGAGCAATTTGGAGCAACCCCTGGTATAATGTATGACAATTGTTGTTGCATGAAGGTCTGTATAAACAGCATGCTAACAACCTCCCCCCCCCGCCATCCTTTTCTTTTCCAAAACAAGAAAAGGTTTAGTTTGGAGTTCCATCTAAATTTTTGCTCATAGCCTAAGGCTCTATTCACACGAATGCGTTTTTTGATGCATTTTGCATTTTGCAGAAATGAATGGGAATTTTTTTAACATGGGTTCCTATGGAACATGTTCACATCAATGCATGTTTGTGCCTCTGCGTTTTTGGAAAGGGTCGGGGACTTTTTTTCATGCAAAATGCAGTTTTTTTTGCATTTAATAGAATTCAATGGACCCGCATCCAAAACGCAAGTACCGCGTTTTTACCGCGTTTTTGCCGCGTTTTGCATTTTTTTTCTTTCTTTTTTTCTTTACACTGTTTACAGTATAAAAAAAAACACTTTAAAAAAAAAAAAAAAAAAAAAACGCGGCAAAAACGCATGTTCAAAAACGCGGCAAGCACCGCAAAAAGCACTGCAGAAATGCTCAAAAGCAACATGCATGGATGTGAAAATTGTGGAATCAACCTGCGCTAATGAAAAAGTGTATGAATAAAACAAGTGCAGCTGCAAATAAAACTCCAAATATCTATGAAGTGGCAAACATAAAAATGCATGGATGTGAATCAAGGCCTCATTGGCAACACTTTCAGATCGATATAAATAAGGTGATCGAATCAGCCAGCTGTAAGCTATATAGAGAATCTGCAGCTTCCAGTCATTTGGTGCAAAGTGAAAGAAATGAAATCACAATCACTGTATAAGAAGCAGAGTTATATATGTGTTATGTATGTCTACTGAGCCAATAAGGCTGCTGTCCTGCATAATCACAACACAACGCACACAGAAAAAGGCTTATTATAACATTAAGAACACAAAAACTGATGAGGACGTTTCCATTAAGCTCTTTACATTGACCTATACACCTATAAAACTCTTCTGATGTGACTACAGAGACACATGGCGGCGCTGACAGTAAAATGCGGTTGGGAGCGGAATGCGGGTTGTCGAGGGGGTTGGGTTGGGTGACTTACGTTGTGTAGGGTCCAGAATCTGCAGCATTGATCAGGTGTTATTTATGTGACATAGAAGAGTGGCACCTTTTTTTCCGTAGAGGAAGGAGAAGGGCAAAGTGCAGACACCGGGAGGTAATTACAGGTGTCAGCTGATCAGATGCGGAAGAAATATTACTGGATGACAAATCTTGGAATTTTCTCTTCTTTACCATCATTCTAAGCCTTACATGGAGGATATCTGGTTTGCTAAAGCACTTTGTATTATAAACATTTTTTTTTCATAAAGTTCTATTTTTCTTTTTTTCCATCCTTTTTCCCCCATCTTAAAGCTGAAGTTTATTCTGCTTATATTTTGCCTTCCCTGGTTCCTCCCTCGTCTGGCTCTTGGGAGGAGTTCCGCAAATATCAAAATGCCCTGATGGGTGGGTGCCAGTCTGGGGGGAGTGGGGCGTTCCTGGGCAGGCTGCATTTGCATGCACACTGACAGGAGGGCTGGCAACTAAACCCCTGGGCACAGCTCCTTTACCCAAGGGGGTAGGGCTCTGCTTACGAGCACCCCACTGCATGCATACTTTGGATTTGTGGAGGGCAACAAGTCAACCATGGCCTCCCTTCTACCGGGCTGTGGCTTTCTGTCTGCGCTAACATCTACTGGTTACACTGCTTAATATATACATAAAAAATGTTTATATATATATATATATATATATATATATATATATATATATATATATACACAGTATCTCACAAAGGTGAGTACACCCTTCACGTTTCTGTAAATATTTTCTTCTATCTTTTCATGTGACAACACTGAAGAAATGACACTTGTCTACAATGTAAAGTAGTGAGTGTACAGCTTGTATAACAGTGTAAATTTGCTGTCCCCTCAAAATAACTCAACACACAGCCATTAATGTCTAAACCACTGGCAACAAAAGTGAGTACACCCCTAAGTGAAAATGTCCAAATTGGGCCCAAAGTGTCAATATTTTGTGTGGCCACCATTATTTTCCAGCAATGCCTTAACCCTCTTGGGCATGGAGGTCACCAGAGCTTCACAGGTCACCACTGGAGTCCTCTTCCACTCCTCCATGATGACATCACGGAGCTGGTGGATGTTAGAGACCTTGCGCTCCTCCACCTTCCGTTTGAGGATGTCCCACAGATGATCAATAGGGTTTAGGTCTGGAGACATGCTTGGCCAGTTCATCACCTTTACCCTCAAATTCTTTAGCAAGGCAGTGGTGGTCTTGGAGGTGTGTTTGGGGTGGTTATCATTAAGAATGAGCTCCGGCGTGTTCGCACACCCCACGTGCAGAGCCCGCCAGGAATTCGGCACTGCGCTGCGCTAATCACAGGCATTGAGACATTTTCCGATCTCTGCAGCCACGCATCGGGACAATGTCTCACTGCCTGTGATTAGCGCAGCGCAGTGCCGACTTCCTGGCGGGCTCTGCACGTGGGGTGTGCGAACACGCCGGAGCAAATCCTTAGTTATCATATTGGAATACTACCCCACAGCCCGCAGCCCAGTCCATGCGTCCAGCCCCATAATCTACATGCGGAGCGCCGGACGCATGGATTCCAATGGGGGGGTGGGGAGTTCTTTTTTTAAAATCACATGATTAAAGCTAGAGGCTAATGCCCCGTACACACGGTTGGATTTTCCGATGGAAAATGTCCGATCGGAGCGTGTTGTCGGAAATTCCGACCGTGTGTGGGCTCCATCACACATTTTCCATCGGATTTTCCGACACACAAAGTTGGAGAGCAGGAGATACAATTTTCCGACAACAAAATCCGTTGTCGGAAATTCCAATCGTGTCTACACAAATCCGACGGACAAAGTGCCACGCATGCTCAGAATAAATAAAGAGATGAAAGCTATTGGCCACTGCCCCGTTTATAGTCCCGATGTACGTGTTTTACGTCACCGCGTTCGGATTTTCCGACAACTTTGTGTGACCGTATGTATGCAAGACAAGTTTGAGCCAACATCCGTCGGAAAAAATCCTAGGATCTTGTTGTCGGAATGTCCGAACAAAGTCCGACCGTGTGTATGGGGCATTAGAGGCTCTAATAGGCTTCAAAAAAGGGTGGGCTCGGGGAGCAGAGCACTAGCCAGTTGTGTGACAATAGCAAACGAATATTTGCGATTGTCACACTAATCCTCCTCCCCGCCAATCAGGAAGTGGGTCCTGCCTGAGACCCGTCACCCGTTTGGCTGAAAGGACAGGGGATCCTATTGGATGCCTAGGAGGTGGAGGGAGGAGACACATGGCGGACCCGTCCGACTGACCACATGGGGGGGGGGGATGGTTGTTTGCCGCCCCCCCAAACAAAAAATAACCAGCTGCCACTGTTCAGTAATGAGTTGCCCCCCCTTTGCAGCTATAATAGTTCAACTCTTCTGGGAAGGTCGTCCACAAGGTTTAGGAGTGTGTCTATGGGAATGTTTGACCATTCTTCCAGAAGCACATTTGTGAGGTCAGGCACTGATGTTGGACAAGAAGGTCTGGCTCGCAGTCTCCGCTCTAATTCATCCCAAAGGTCTTCTATCGGGTTGAGATCAGGACATCCATGTCTTTATGGACCTTGCTTTGTGCACTGGTCCAAATCATTTGGTGGAGGGGGGGATTATGGTGGGGGGTTGTTTTTCAGGGGTTGGGCTTGGCCTCTTAGTTCCAGTGAAGGGAACTCTTAAAGCGTCAGCATACCAAGACATTTTGGACAATTTCATGCTCCCAACTTTGTGGGAACAGTTTGGGGATGGCCCCTTCCTGTTCCAAAATGACTGCGCACCAGTGCACAAAGCAAGGTCCATAAAGACATGGATGAGCGAGTTTGGGGTGGAGGAACTTGACAGGCCTGCACAGAGTCCTGATCTCAACCCGATAGAACACCTTTGGGATGAATTAAAGCGGAGACTGCGAGGCAGGCCTTCTTGTCCAACATCAGCGCCTGACCTCACAAATGCGCTTCTGGAAGAATGGTCAAACATTCCCATAGACACACTCCTAAACCTTGTGGACAGCCTTCCCAGAAGAGTTGAAGCTGTTATAGCTGCAAAGGGTGGGCCAACTCATTATTGAACCCTACGGACTAAGACTGGGATGCCATCAAAGTTCATGTAAGGTAGGCGTCCCAATACTTTTGGTAATATAGTGTATATATAGTAGGTCTTGAGAAAGATGGACTGAGCTTCACCGAAACATTGACAATAAAAAGACTGCTGGTTTTGATCTTCCTCCTCTGCAAGACCTGTGAGTGCCTCTAAACCAGGTTTGAATATATATACATATACATTGTGTGTCTGTATATATATATATACCCTGTTTCCCCGAAAATAAGACCTAGCGTGACTGTCAGCAATAGCTGCAATATAAACCCTACCCCCCAAATAGGCGCTACCCTGTTTCCCCCGAAAATAAGCCCTACAAGGACTTTAACTAGGGCTTATTTGGGGGGTAGGGCTTATAATGCAGCCATCACTGACAATCACGCTAGGTCTTATTTTCGGGGAAACAGGGTATATATATATATATATATATATATATATATATATATATATATATATATATATATATATATACACACACACACTGTATATATACAGCTAGTTGGAGTTCAGCTTTAAAAATAAAACCCCTTTGAGGCATTTAATTAATGGAGTCACCTTACTGTGTCATTATGTGTTTTCTTGTTGAGGGATGGGTCTGTGTCGTTCGGCCGGACCTCTGCAACGCTTATCAAGCCTGGTACAAGCAAATAAATAAATAAAGTGCCAGCTCGGCAAATTATCGCTCGTTGGATGAAGGATCGCGCTGAGCTGGCAATCCTCCTCTTGGCTCCTCTCTGCGGTTCGTGAACCTTGGGTGTTAATCCACCGAAGTTTGTTAAGAAAATCTCTAAAAACGCGATCGTTCCTATAAGCCGCACCGTAGACTGTTTAACAGTTGACGATGAGGAGTATTTTACACACAACGCCGGGCACCTTTGCGGGGCGATAAAGTGAGCCAAGGTTGTTGTGATTAAACAGGAGACACACCTTTAATCCTATAAACTACGTCCAATCATAGATTTTAAAAAAATACGATTTTAAACGGTGATTGTTGTACAATGAGGGGTAAAAGATGGTAGGATGACAGGTCATATCTCTTAAAGGGGAACTCATGTGCTCTCAATTGCTGTTTGTTTAGGGTTAACCTATCATGTACAGTATCTAACAAAAGTAAGTACACCCCTCACATTTCTGTAAATCTTTTCTCCTAACTTTTCATGTGACAACACTGAAGAAATGACACTTTTCTACAATGTAAAGTAGTGAGTGTACAGCTTGTATAACAGTGTAAATTTGCTGTCCCCTCAAAATAACTCAACACACAGCCATTAATGTCTAAACCGCTGGCAACAAAAGTGAGTACACCCTTAAGTGAAAATGTCCAAATTGGACCCAAAGTGTCAATATTTTGTGTGGCCACCATTATTTTCCAGCACTGCCTTAACCCTCTTGGGCATGGAGTTCACCAGAGCTTCACAGGTTGTCACTGGAGTCCTCTTCCACTCCTCCATGACGACATCACGGAGCTGGTGGATGTTAGAGACCTTGCGCTCCTCCACCCTCCGTTTAAGCAGTAGCGTCCATTAGGGGGCCCGGGCGCCACCCCCCTCTCTCCTCTCCACCCCCTATATGCATACCATGAATCTATTCACGGCCGCTACTGTCCACTTAAAATAACTCAACACACAGCCATTAATGTCTAAACCGCTGGCAACAAAAGTGAGTAAACCCCTACGTGAAAATGTCCAAATTGGGCCCAATTAGCCATTTTCCCTCCCCGGTGTCATGTGACTCGTTAGTGTTACAAGGTCTCAGGTGTGAATTTGGACATTTTCACTTAGGGTGTACTGACTTTTGTTGCCAGTGGTTTAGACATTAATGGCTGTGTGTTGAGTTATTTTGAGGGGACAGCAAATTTACACTGTTATACAAGCTGTACACTCACTACTTTACATTGTAGCAAAGTGTCATTTCTTCAGTGTTGTCACATGAAAGATATCATAAAATATTACAAAATGTGACGGGTGTACTCACTTTTGTGAGATACTGTGAATGGTTAAGTTGATAAACAGATTAAGCTCTTGACCATGTCTGCAGGTTACATTGTAGCAAATGTCATTTCTTCAGATAGAATAAAATATTTACAAAAATGTGAGGGGTGTACTCACTTTTGTGAGATAATGTAAATATAACATGTATCAATGTCCATGCGAGTCCAAAAAGGAAGAGTGTAAAAGAGAAAATCCCCCAACATCCCCTGATGACATCAGTTAAGGATGACACGCATAGGACGGGACCAGTGACGCCATCACGCTGGATGTGGAATTTCGCCAAGCGCTTTTCCGCTGTTAACATGTGAGTTTAATAACTTTTTTTTTAAAGATCGATTTAAAAGTTACTGCACTATGGAGGCTGTTATATGTCTTTATGGGGTTTGATACAACCGCTACCAAGGTGTGCTATCTGAATGTATGTGGTGGATATTGAGGACAGCTTGGGGGATCCCTTTAGAGAACAGCGACGTTTTTTAGCATCTGAAGGTCTTCAGCTGTGGAAATCTGGTGAATCACCCTGGTGTAGCCGTCAACACAGAGGCCGAGGATTTTAGTCATCTTATAAGCGCAGTTGATCGCTCTGTCATATGAGGATGAGCGGCCGGTGCTCATGTCCGGTGCAGCGGTCTGGGGATCTGCTCTTCTCCTTCCTCTTTGTGCAGCACTTCCGGGACAGACCAGAGTGGTTCTGATTGGTCAGCGCCGGCACAGTGCATCGCTCTGATCCATCCTGGATATTGTGCTACCTCTTTTTACCTATACATGGCGTAGAAAATAAGATCGTTTTTGCAAGACAATATTACTTTGCATTACTTTGTAATTGCCAAATCAGCAGGCCCATAGCAGAATTGTGACAATTGCTCTGGTCCATTACGTGTGTACCGGTATGGGAGCTAAACTAGTAAAGACTTGCATTGCATCAACCCACCAACAGCACCCACCCAATGCTAATAATTGTATGGTTTATTGGGCGTTACTCGTGCTTCTTCCCCGGAGGTCACTAGAAGTCTAAACCCGCCCCTTGATTGTCGGAAAGTCAGACTGCCCTTGCCGTTACGGCCAAATAATCTATTTTTATCGTCGCACCAAAAGGCTTTAAAAAGGGTGATTTGTGCTGGGAATTCACAAAACGGCTCCCAGTGAGAGCGGCTGCATTTTAGGGGAGGTTAATGCGCGTTCGGGCTCCTCGATCAATAAACAAGGAGCCACGCACAGCACTTAAAGTTGTACTTGCTGAAGTCTGGAGCCATCACCCACCACGAAGGAGATTTACGGCGCGGTGGGCGAGCTCCAATTTCTTACGCCGCTTGCTCCTAAACTGCGTTCTGCAAACCACGTTCAGATGGCAATCTTTACAGCCGAGCGAAAACAGCGATGTCTGGGATTTTATGGTTCATCTGCAAAAGGTGAATGATGTCCACACATAAACAGGAAGTAAACAACGAGCCACAATAAAGATCACCTGCCCATTTGGCTATTAATAGTAGTTTGGGGGGGGGGGGTTATGACTGGTCTGGGTAGGAAGAAACTTTTCAACTTTTCACAAGAAATGATGAAGCTGTTGGTGACTTCTTTGGGAAGTAGTATGCCCGGTCATACCTCTGGCCTTGAAACTAAGGGGATTGCAACTTCAACACCCAAAGGACTACTTTTTGGCCATAGTAGCTATTTATTGTGAATACCAAAATACAAATTAGGTATTAACAAACACATTATACATAATAAAAACAGAACAAGATATAAACTGACCTCCTTACAGGTTTAAGGTCTTTGAAGGCACATTTCACGATCTATGACAGGGTTTCTCAACCAGGGTTCCCTCCAGAGGTGGCTAGGGGTTCCTTGAGCAATGAGCAGTTTCTGCCTCTCAGATAAGTTCCTACTGATACTATTGATCTTTTTAGCTATCTGTAAGGGGGTAATTCTTCCCAATGACCATCGCAGTAATACTGTATATCATGAGCTGTAGATATACCAATTTATATCAGGGGTTCCTTGAGACCGTAAAGTTATTTCAAGGGTTCTGTGTTGAGAAAGGCTGATCTATAATGTATCTACTACAAACATTGAGGTTAAGGACACCAACTGCCACTTCTGACAGTTGAAAATAAAATATTATGTGTCATCAAGCGATACAATAACTCAACAACACGTTTAAACAGATGGAAAGAAAAAAAAAGAAAAAAGACAAAAGTTTGAGGGAAGAAGAGGGATGAGGGAAGGAGCCTCCTTCTGCCTAGCTTCCCAATACCAATCCAACATAAACCCACCCAACAAAAAACAACCTTCCCCTTCTTTGACTTCTTCTCAGCATGTGATTTGGGATGAACAGAATGGTTTTAGAGGTGTCTACTTTCCAAAAAAGGGTCATTTTGGGGGTTTTCATACTATTCTGGCAATTTTATTTTAATAGAAAGTAAGGGAAACATTTTTGTTTTTTTTAAGGGGTTATGTGTGTTCTAACTGTAGGGGGGGGCCGGTGGTCTATCAGGGACATGACAGATTACTGGGAACAGTAGATCTCTGTCATGTCATTAAGCAGAAAAGGGAATCGCCTTGTTTACATAGGCAGTTACTTGTTCTGCCTCTGTACACTGCGATCGCGGGCCGCCGGCAGACATCGAGTCTGCGGGACCCATGGGCACACTGCCGCACGGACTGACATTTATTTTATTTTATTTATTTATGGTACTTATATAGCGGTACTTATATAGCCCCATCAATTTACGCAGTGCTTTACATATACATTGTACATTCACATCAGTCCCTACACCCTCAAGGAGCTTACAATCTAAGGTCCCTAACTCACATTCATACATACTAGGGACAATTTAGACAGGATCCGATTAACCTACCAGCATGTCTTTGGAGTGTGGGAGGAAACCGGAGTACCCGGAGGAAACCCACACAGGGAGAACATGCAAACTCCAGGCAGGTAGTGTTGTGGTTGGGATTCGAACCAGAGACCCTTCTTACTGCTAGGTGAGAGTGCTACCCACTACACCACTGTGCCGCCCATACGCAGTAGAGCCGACTTGTCACAGTATATCTGCGTGAGCTGGTCGGCTAGTGTTTAATTACCAACTTAACCAGTCACAGAACCTGTGTACTTAAATATGTGTTCCGTTTTAAAGGGATTGAGGTGGCAATCCTAGTTCCGCCACCGTGGGGGGACCCTAAGGTGGCCTGCTTTTGGACCGTAATAAAGGGTCCCGCAATGGGAGTTAAGGGCCCCGGGATGTGGGAGGGGCCCTGGTCGGGGGGCCCCTTCATGGTTTCTGCACCGGGGGGGCCCTGAAAGTTCTAGTTACGCCTCTAATTCCACCCGAGATTTTATTCTTGTGAGTGCGTTTTTGTTTTTTTTAATTACATTTTATTCTAACATACTACACAATCAGCACTTTTTCGCTGCTTCTCTTTGTGTTTATCTTTTGCAAAAAAAAAAAAAAAACTGAAAAAAAAAATGGAAAATTTTTACGTCTTCGGCAGCGAGCGGTCTATGAAATTCATTTCGAGGCGCCTATATGATGGCTCAGCGAGATCACTTCTACGTGTCTAAAAATTTTTCGATTAGTAGGATTAGACAATGAGGATAAGAAGTCAGCACAAATCCCTCCGCTACACCATCACACACAATGCGACGGCGTATTAAAGGGTCTTCATCCCCCCCCCCCCCCGCGCCGCATGGAAACAGACGGATTAGGTCAGTAGATATATTTCTACCACCATCTGGATTAATGTGACATCGTTAACAAAGCTCATGCATCTATTCAGTGGATTCCTCCCCAGGTGCCTTAATTACCTACTGAGAAATCAATTTTAACGTTAGATGATAAACAGCCGCTTCCCGGGGAAGAGCGCTTACTAAGCAGGCAAAACATTTGGGCAACAGAAGTGGAAATTTTGTTTTTAAGCCCCCCCCCCCCGCCCCCCATTCTCCTCCCGCTAACAGTCCACAGAAACGTTTCATCTGCGGCCGGCAATGCAACCAATTTTTAATTGCCGTGCCGTCCTTTTGTAATAGCTGCTGAGTAGAAGAGGAAGTCTAGCCTAAGGCGTACCTCCGGGCGGCTGACGGGGGGGCAACCGGATCCACGAGGTCGCGGGCGAAATATAAGTGCTCCTCCCCCTTGTTTAGCAGTGTTCAGATTAGATTCTGTACAGGATTCTCTTACTATTTACCTGAACTTTGATCATCTTACTATCAGCTGCTTCAGATTTTTTTTTTTTTTTTTTTACCGTTTAGTTTGAATACAAATATAAACTGCAGCATATGAAGCGAGACTGTATTGCAGGAGTCAACCGTTGCTTATGTCCTCAATTCACCTCCCAGCACTGTTCCTTGTCCCTGCCCTCCTTCAAATAGATCCCCCAGCAAGGCCCCCTTCAGCAAGAATAGATCCTAGCTAGTCAGGGCTGTGTTTTAACAGAGGGCCAAAGGGGCAGCTGCCCCGGGCACCAGTCACTGTTGCTGGGCCCAAAGCAGATGCCCCTTGAGCCCACAAAGAGTTAATAAGTGGATTTGGGAGGAGCCCAAGAAAATGTTTGCCCAGGGTCCAATCAATATTAAAGATCGCCCTGTCCCTAGCAACAGCAAGCAATAGACATCCCCAATAAAAGAAGATCCCTCCAGCAGCAATAGACCCCCCCCCAGCAACAAAATAACCCCCCCCCCCTTCCAGCAACAAAAGATCCCACAGCAGCCAGCATCAGTAGACTCTCCAGAAGCCAGCAGCAATAGACTGTCTCCAATACAGTAGATCCCCCCTGGCAACAGTAGACCCCCCTAGCAACAAAAGATTCCCACCCACCAACAATAGACCCCCCATTAGAAACAATAGGTCCCACAGCAGCCAGCATCAACAGACTTTTCAGCATCCAACAGCAATAGACCTCTTCCAAAACAGTAGATCCCCCCAGCAACAATAGACACCCTGGGCAACATTCGATCCCCCACCAGCAGCAATGGACCTCCTCACCAACCTTAGATTGCCCAAGAGCCAGCAACAATAGACCCCCCACCCCTTCCACATGCAATAGTACATTCCCCCCTCCCCCCCCAGCAATAATAAATCCCCTGCCAGCAACAATAGACCTCCCCCAGCAACAATAGACCCCCCACCAGCAACAACTGATCTTCCAGCAGCCTGTATTAATAGACTCTCTAGCAGTCATCAGCAATAGACCTCCTCCAAAACAGTAGGCATCCCCACCAGCAACAATATACCCCCCAACAACCCGCCTATCAGTGCCCACCAGTGTCGCCTATTAGTTGCCATCAGTGCCACCTAACAGTGCCCATCAGTGCCACCTATCAGTGCCCATAAGTGCGGCATATTTGTGCCTCCTTATCAGTGCCGCCTCATTAATGCCCACCAGTTCAGCCAATCAGTGCCCATCATTGCCGCCTCATCAGCACCCATCAGTGAAGGGGAAAAATTACTTATTTACAAAATTTACTGACAGAAAAAAAGTAAAAAAAACATTTTTTTTTTCAAAATTTTTGGTCTTTTTTTTTTTTTTGTAAAAAATAAAAAACCCAGCAGCAATTAAATGCCACCAAAAGAAAGTTCTATTTGTGTGAAGAAAATGATTAAAAAAAAATGTGTTTGGGTACAGTGTAGCACGACCGCGCAATTGTCATTCAAAGTGTGACAGCGCTGAAAGCTGAAAAATGGCCTGGGCAGGAAGGGGGTGTAAGTGCCCGGTAGGCAAGTGGTTAAATGGCACCACAATGCCTCTTGCTAACGCCCACGCATGTTAACAAAGTACTATGTAGCACAAGTTAAAAAAAAAAAGGGTCACACACTTTTTGTGCGATTTCTGCGCGTTGAAATGAATGGGCTTTTTAAAATTTATTTATTTATTGTATATAAAAATAAATGGAGAGAGAGAGAGAGAGAGAGAGAGAGAGAGAGAGAGAGAGAGAGAGAGAGAGAGAGAGAGAGAGAGAGAGAGAGAGAGAGAGAGAGAGATCTATATATATATATAGAGAGAGAGATCTATATATATATATATATATATATAGAGAGAGATCTATATATATATATAGAGAGAGAGAGAGATCTATATATATATATATAGAGAGAGAGAGATCTATAGAGAGAGAGAGAGAGAGGAGATCTATATATATATAGAGAGAGAGAGATCTATATATATATATAGAGAGAGAGAGATCTATATATATAGAGAGAGAGAGAGATCTATATATATATAGAGAGAGAGAGATCTATATATAGAGAGAGAGAGAGAGAGAGAGAGAGAGAGAGATCTATATATATATAGAGAGAGAGATCTATATATATATAGAGAGAGAGATCTATATATATATATATATAGAGAGAGAGAGATCAATATATATATAGAGAGAGAGATCTATATATATATAGAGAGAGAGAGATCTATATATATATAGAGAGAGAGAGATCTATATATATATAGAGAGAGAGATCTATATATATATAGAGAGAGAGATCTATATATATATATAGAGAGAGAGATCTAGAGAGGTAGAGAGAAGAGAGATGGGGGAAGGGATGGATTGGAGGGGGGAGGAGGGAATTAAATGTATGTATTAATGTAATAATTTCGGAACTTTAAAATTTTTGTATTTTTTAGAATGAAAATAAATAATAATAAAAAAAAAAAAAAAAAGAAGAAGAAAGGAATGAGCTGCCCTAGACATGATGTGCAAAATGACGTACGCACCATTGCACTTGCATAGGTGTGAACAAAGCCTTATGCCGCGTACACACGAGCGGATTTTCCGACAGAAAGAGTCCGATGGGAGCTCTTCATCGTATATTCCGACCGTGTGTATGCCCCATCGGACTTTTTCTGTTGAAAATTCATATGGACTTAGAGAACATGTTCTATATTTTTCCAATGGAACAAATTACTATCGGAAAAAAACACTCGTCTGTATGCTGTTCCGATGCACCAAAAACGACGCATGCTCTGAAGCAAGTACGAGACGGAAGCTATTGGCTACTGACTATTGAGCTTCCGTTTTCTAGTCCCGTCGTACGCGTTGTACGTCACCGCGTTCTGGACGGTCGGACTTTGGTGTGTAGGCAAGACCGCTTGAGCGGAATTCCGTCGAAACTCCGTCGGTTAAACCTTTAGAGTTTATTCCGACGGCAAAACCGGTCGTGTGTACGCGGCGATAGATGTTTGACTAATCGGCACATCCCATGAGCCCTGGGAAGCCCAGGAGATGAACAGAAGGCTTAGACAGTTCAGACTACAGTCAAGGTGACCTGGCATAGCCTAGCGCGATCCTCTCAATGTGATCTCCATCATACGACACATGTGTGATCAGAACACATTCATCAGACAGAGACCAGCAACTGCTACACATTACCGACCTCATTATTCGTCTAACAGTAAAGCCGTCCCATCTGGGCAAGAAAAGAGTCCTTCAGGAATGATGAACCCAACCTCTCAAAGACGGATTGAAAACATAAAAGGGTTCTAACTGTTCCCTACTGCAAGTAAAATGTAAAACAATATTTGGTTGTAGACATACTTTAAATGGCCCACTCACACCAATATGTCGCTATAGCACACGTTAGGTGCGTTGGTGCACTGTGCCGTGCCATTCGTTGTAATGCAAACGCCAACGCGCCTTTCTAACGCACCTGTGCAACATCGTCAGACCGAGTTGACCTCCTTGATGTGAATGGACTCTAATGCCTCGTAGACACAATCGGACATTCCGACAAGAAAATCCATGGATTTTTTTCCGCCGGATGTTGGCTCAAACTTGTCTTGCATATACACGGTCTCAGAAATCTTGTCGGAAATTCCGAACGCCAAGAACGCGGTGAGGTACAACACGTGCGACGAGCCGAGAAAAATAAAGTTCAATGGCCAGTGCGGCTCTTCTGCTTGATTCCGAGCATGCGTGGCACTTTGTGCGTTGGAATTGTGTACACACGATCGGAATTTACGCGAACGGATTTTGTAGTTGGAAAACTTGAGAACCAGATCTCAAATTTTGTGCGAAGGAAATTCCGATGGAAACTGTCCGATGGGGCCTACACACGGTCGGAATTTCCGACAACAAGCTTCCATCGAACATTTTCCGTCGGAAAATCTGACCGTGTGTACGAGGCATAGGGCTACGTTTCCTAGTGCAACTTGTCATGCGACTGCATAGGGGATGATTTGGTTGTAGGGTTTGTGCTAGGAAGGTTGATTTGGGTGGGAGAAGGGCATCTCTGCTAGCAGGGGGGTTTTGGAAGGGGGGGGGGGATTTGTGTTTGAAGTACAGATTTGATTGGAGGATTTTTTGCTGGGGGAGGGGAATTTGGGGAGACAATTTGTGCTAGGACTAGGAGGGGTTAATTCTGTGTGTGTGTGTGTGTGTGTGTGTGTGTGTGTGTGTGTGTGTGTGTGTGTGTGTGTGTGTGTGTGTGTGTGTGTGTGTGTGTGTGTGTGTGTGGGCGGGGGGGGGGGCTGGGAGAAAAGATTTAGGAAGGGAAAAGGGATTTGTACAGGGAGGGAGGATTTGAGGGGGGATATGATTTGTGCTAAGCAGGGGGATTGGGGGGGTTGCTGGGAAGGGGGTGTTGCTCTCATGCATGGAAAATTGGGGGGGGGGGGGACGATTTGTGCTAGGAGGGGTGATTTTATTTTTATAGGGGGGATTTGTACTAGGAGGGTAGATTTAGAAGTAAGAAGTTGGTGGGGGAGGTTAACTTTTTCTTTTGGGGGAGGGGGATTTGTGCTGGGAGAGGGTTTCTGGCGGGGGAGAGGATTTGTGCTAGCAGGTAGGAGAGAATTTGTTCTAGTAGGGGGAATTCAGGAAGGGTGATGAAGGGACTAGGAGGAGGGGGGAGGGAAAGAGATATGTGGGTTAATTTTTTTCTAGAGGAAGAGGGAATTTGGGAGAAGGGATTGAGGGGGGGGGGGATTTGTGCTGGGGGGCATAATTTATTTTAGTGGGGAGATTTGTGCTTGTAGGGTTTTTTTTTTTTTTGGGGGGGGGGACTTGTGCTTGAAGGGGGGATTGAGGGAATTTGAACCAGGAAGGGAGGTGGAGGGGCAAAGGTTGGTGCGGGGAGGACGAATCTGAGGGAGGGAGCCTTTTTGCATTTTTGTTTGGGGAGAATTTTTGGCTTGCAGGTGGAATTTATGCTTGAGGGATGAGCGTGCAGATTAGTGCTGGATTTGTTTGGAAGGGGGGGGGGTTTAGATGAGACACGAGGCCCACACATCATATTGGGGGGGGAGTTGCAGTTTGGCGCTAGCGGACCTTGTGCCGGCACTGGGCGGCATTACATGGATGTGCAGCACGTATGGTGGACTAGAACTGCAACGTACACATTAAACATCACATACATGTACCGTCTGTGGAGAGGCAGAGAGCTGGAGGGAAGCCCCGCCCATCACCAGGAGAACACAGAGGATGGGCATATCAACTGCTGTGCCTCCTGGGACAACCAGGAGAACACAGAGGCAGGGGATATCAACTGCTGCGCCTCCTGGGACAACCAGGAGAACACAGAGGAAGGGGATATCAACTGCTGCGCCTCCTGGGACAACCAGGAGAACACAGAGGAAGGGGATATCAACTGCTGCGCCTCCTGGGACAACCAGGAGAACACAGAGGCAGGGGATATCAACTGCTGCGCCTCCTGGGACAACCAGGAGAACACAGAGGAAGGGGATATCAACTGCTGCGCCTCCTGGGACAACCAGGAGAACACAGAGGCAGGGGATATCAACTGCTGCGCCTCCTGGGACAACCAGGAGAACACAGAGGAAGGGGATATCAACTGCTGCGCATCCTGGGACAACTAGGAGAACACAGAGGAAGGGGATATCAACTGCTGTGCATCCTGGGACAACTAGGAGAACACAGAGGAAGGGGATATCAACTGCTGTGCCTCCTGGGACAACCAGGAGAACACAGAGGAAGGGGATATCAACTGCTGTGCATCCTGGGACAACCAGGAGAACACAGAGGAAGGGGATATCAACTGCTGCGCCTCCTGGGACAACCAGGAGAACACAGAGGAAGGGGATATCAACTGCTGTGCATCCTGGGACAACTAGGAGAACACAGAGGCAGGGGATATCAACTGCTGTGCATCCTGGGACAACCAGGAGAACACAGAGAAAGGGGATATCAGCTGCTGTGCATCCTGGGACAACTAGGAGAACACAGAGGAAGGGGATATCAGCTGCTGTGCATCCTGGGACAACTAGGAGAACACAGAGGAAGGGGATATCAACTGCTGTGCATCCTGGGACAACCAGGAGAACACAGAGGAAGGGGATATCAACTGCTGTGCATCCTGGGACAACCAGGAGAACACAGAGGAAGGGGATATCAGCTGCTGTGCATCCTGGGACAACCAGGAGAACACAGAGGAAGGGGATATCAACTGCTGCGCCTCCTGGGACAACCAGGAGAACACAGAGGAAGGGGATATCAACTGCTGTGCATCCTGGGACAACTAGGAGAACACAGAGGCAGGGGATATCAACTGCTGTGCATCCTGGGACAACCAGGAGAACACAGAGAAAGGGGATATCAGCTGCTGTGCATCCTGGGACAACTAGGAGAACACAGAGGAAGGGGATATCAGCTGCTGTGCATCCTGGGACAACTAGGAGAACACAGAGGAAGGGGAAATCAACTGCTGTGCATCCTGGGACAACCAGGAGAACACAGAGGAAGGGGATATCAACTGCTGTGCTTCCTGGGACAACTAGGAGAACACAGAGGAAGGGGATATCAACTGCTGTGCATCCTGGGACAACTAGGAGAACACAGAGGAAGGGGATATCAACTGCTGTGCATCCTGGGACAACTAGGAGAACACAGAGGAAGGGGATATCAACTGCTGTGCATCCTGGGACAACCAGGAGAACACAGAGGAAGGGGATATCAACTGCTGTGCATCCTGGGACAACTAGGAGAACACAGAGGAAGGGGATATCAACTGCTGTGCATCCTGGGACAACCAGGAGAACACAGAGGAAGGGGATATCAACTGCTGTGCATCCTGGGACAACCAGGAGAACACAGAGGAAGGGGATATCAGCTGCTGTGCATCCTGGGACAACTAGGAGAACACAGAGGAAGGGGATATCAACTGCTGTGCATCCTGGGACAACCAGGAGAACACAGAGGAAGGGGATATTAACTGCTGTGCTTCCTGGGACAACAAGAGCCTGCTGGGAGGAACTTGTGGGGTATGTAGTCCCTGGACCGAGCGAGAGATGAGTTCATTGATCACATATATCTGCACCGCCATACGAGCCCGCCATGCAAGCCTACCATCCATGCTCTTATTCATTATCTTTATTGAATCAGCCCCATGGCGTCCGTTCTTTTCCTTTCCAGCTGCAGCTTAATAGCTGTTTATTTTCTTTACTAAATACCTTATTATTATTTTTTTTTTATAACTAACCTCAGGAACAAAATGAAAAAAGCTTTCCCCGGCTCTCCGGCAGAATGTGCGAGCTGCTTGTAATGACACACTTCAGAACAGAATGTATTAGTGTTTTAATAATCCCGGCTATTGAGGAGAGAATTGATGGGCAGCAGAAATGTGCAAATAATTACTGTTTTGCTGCGGAAATAACAGCTTATAAATCCAGCCAAGGAACTCCACTCCAGAGTGTGTTAGCACAAGATCAATACATGCCTATGCCGAGGGGGGGGGCAAGCAGCCTCCGAGTATTATGGCCGCTTTTGTAAGAGACACACCTGCCTATATTATCAAAAGAAGATATCTCAAACGTTGCATGTTCTTTTGTGATTTAAGAGTGTGCTTAAAATGTGAAGGAGCTTTTTCGCCCAGTGAATCTATATGGACACTCGTTCTGTGTGAATGGGGTAAAATCGCATGTTATTAGGCTATACTCTCTCCAGGTCGAATCTTTATCATTCATAAAAACTTTGGGAGAATGCCACATAATGGCCTCTAGATGGTGCCATGGATCATAGTAAATAAGTATTTATTTTCTATGATCATTAGCTCCATCTAATGGCCATTAAAGTGACACTAAACACTGGTTAACAGCTTCCCGACCAGGTTGGCTCTCCTGCGCAAATCGCCAATCATTGTATGTCGGGCGCATACACGGCCTGTGCCCATTCGCTGGCAGGGGAAGCAATCAGCCACTCACTATTGCTCCAAAGAGAGGCAGAACGGGGATCTGCCAGTGTAAACAGACAGATCTCCGTTCTGTCAGGGGAGTAGAGAGAGATCTACTGGTCCTAGTGATTAGGAACAGCGATCTCTCTCTACTCCCAGTCAGTCGCCCCCCCCACAGTTGGAAAACACCTCCCTAGGCAGCATTTAACCCCTTGATCGCCCCCTAGTGTTAACCCCTTCCCTGCCAGTGTCCTTTATACAGTAATCAGTGAATTTTTATAGCACTGATCGCTGTATAAATGTCAGCGGTCTCAAAAAAGTGTCAAATTGTGTCCAATCTGTCCGCCGCAATGTCGCAGTCCCGCTAAAAATTGCTGATTACTGCCATTACTAGGAAAAAATAAAAATGGCATAAATCTCCTATTTTGTAGACGCAAGAACTTTTGCGCAAACCAATCAATATACGCTAATTGGGATTTACCAAAAATATGTCGAAGAATACATATTGGTCTAAACTGAGGAAGAAATGTATTTTTTTTACTTTTTTTTTTTTGGGATATTTTTTATAGCAAAGAGTAAAAAAATATATATTTTTTTTTCTTCAAAATTGTAACTGTTTTTTTGTTTATAGCGGAAAGAATTAAAACCGCAGAGGTGATCAAATACCACCAAAAGAAAGCTCTATTTGTGGGAAACAGATGACGTCAATTTCTTTTGTTTATAGCGTTGCACGACCGCGCAATTGTCAGTCGAAGGCGACGCAGTGCCGTATCGCAAAAAAATGGCCTGGTCAGGAATGGGGGTAAATCCTTCCGGGGCCGAAGTGGTTAAACAAAAAAAAAAACTCAATCCAAGTATGTATTCTTAACCATTCTGGCGCGTTTTGTTCACATGTAACAATCAGTATTTGTTGCTAGAAAATGACTTAGAACCCCCAAACATGATATATTTTTTAACCACTTCAGCCCCGGAAGAATTGGCTGATGAATGATCGGGACATTTTTTGCGATTCGGAACTGCGTCGCTTAAACCGACGATTGTGCGGTCGTGCGACATTGCACCCAAACAAAATTGACGTCCCTTTTTTCCCACAAATAGAGATTCCTTTCTGCATTTTTTTGGGTTTTTTTGCGCTATAAACAAAAAAAGAGCGACAATTGTGAAAAAACACAATATTTTGTACTTTTTACAATAATAAATATCCCCATTTTTTTCTTTAAAAAAGCAAATTTTTTTCTCAGTTTAGGCCGATATGTATTCTTCTACATTTTTTTGGTAAAAAAAAATTGCAATAAGCGTATATTGGTTTGCGCAAAAGTTATATCGTCTACAAAATAGGGGATAGATTTATAGCATTTTTAATATTTTTTTTTTTTTACTAGTAATGGCGGCGATCTGCGATTTTTATCGGGACTGCGACATTATGGCGGGCACATCGGACACTTTTGACACATTTTTGGGACCATTGTCATTTATACAGCGATCAGTGCTATAAAAATGCATTGATTACTGTAAAAATGTCACTGGCAGGGAAGGGGTTAACACTAGGGGGGCGATCAAGGGGTTAACTGTGTTCCCTAGTGTGTGTTTCTAACTGAAGGGGGAGGGGACTGACTAGAGGAAGTGACGGATCGTGGTTCCTAGCTAATAGGAACACACGATCTGTCACTCCTCTCAGAACAGAACAGGGATTTGTGTGTTTACACACACGCTTCTGTGTTTTGTCTCTCGTGCCCACAATCGCTCGTGGCCGGTGGTCGTCACGACCGTCGGGCCACGAGCATCGGCACCCCCCGCAGTGCAGCAGGGGGTGTTCCCGCACCTGTTAACCCTCTCCCGCGAGCGGGATCGTGCCGACCTGCCGCAGTAAAACGACAGCGGCTGGTCGGCAAGAGGTTAAAGCAGAGGCCCTGGAGAATAAATTGGTGGGTGTTGCAATTTTTTTTTTATGTCAAACGGTATTTGCACAGCGGTTTTTCAAGCGCAATTTTTTGGGGAGAAAAAAATACACTTTTTTTACTTTAATGCAAAAAAAAAAATCAATACATAACCCACTTTTTTTTTTTGTAAAATATAAAAGATGATGTTACACCGAGTAAATAGATACCAAACATGTCACACATTAAAATTGTGCATGGGAGATTTTTCTTGACTTCCTTTCCCAGAGATGAGAGGTAGAGATAGGTGTCCCCATTGTAAAATCCCCCCCGCTCTTCCTGTTTCGGTGACAACTGTAACATTTTAAATTTTTTCCGTCACTATTTTTCCCAGTGATAATGGTGACCAGGACTAAGGTGAATCTCGAAGAAACCCTTCCACACGTCCTCCAAAACTAACAAAAAGTTTCCTTTTTCTCTTGAATTGTGAATAAGGCCCCTTTTTTCAGTCCGTTTAATTCCCAATTTCAAAGAACGCCCCGCAGAGCTCCCACAATCCTTCCTTTTAAATCTCTTCCACTCCCTTCTGAGTTACTTGCGTACAGAAAGTTCTTTAAATTTTAATTAGCTGTGGCTTGGTTATGACATTAATCATTCACTCCGCTGCGATCGAGGTTGGAGGATAGCAGCGATGTCCCCGCTGTATTAATTTATGCATAGAGAACGGATCACAATCCGAGTCGTTGTTTTCTTATCATAACTGTGCATAATATGATTTTCCTGGGAACGGGGGGGGGGGGGAGGGGATAGGGGTACGGTCTCTGCTTCTCCATGTATTCTACGCGAACAAACCTTGGCAATACAGCCCAAAAAAAATAAAAAATGACAAGTATATAGGTCACCTTTTGGGAAAAGCTCATTATATTTAGACAGCTGAAGTTACAGTGCCTGGAAAAAGTATTCACACCCCTTGAAATTTTCCACATTTTGTCACGTTGCAACCAAAAAAACGTAAATGTATTTTATTGGGATTTTATGTGATAGACCGACACAAAGTGGCACATAATTGTGAAGTGGAAGGAAAATGAGAAATGGTTTTCAACATTTTTTATAGGTTTAGCTCAGGGGTGTCTAATGCCGTGTACACACGGGCGGACTTTTCGGCAACAAAGGTCCGACAGTCTTTCTAACGGACTTTCGACGGACTTCCGACGGACTTCCGACGGGCTCTGTTTACCTTTTTTTTTATTATTATTATTAAACAAGTGTGATTTTTAACTGTACTTCTGTCTCAGTCTGATTCATGGTTTCTGACAACATCGCCCTAAACACACCATCCCCACCGTGAAACATGGTGGTGGCAGCATTATGTTCTGGGAATGCTTTTCTTTAGCAGGGACAGGGAAGCTAGTCAGAGTTGATGGGAAGATGGATGGAGCCAAATACAGGACAATCTTAGAAGAAAACCTGTTAGAGTCTGCAGAAGACTTGAGACTGGGGTGGAGGTTCACCTTCCAGCAGGACAACGACCCGAAACATACAGCCAGAGCTACAATGGAATGGTTTAGACCAGTGGTTCTCAATCCTGTTATCAAGTACCCCCAACAGGCCATGTTTGCAGGATTTCCTTTATCTTGCACAAGTGGTTTAAATCAGAGTCAGTGGTTTGGTATTTTGGACAGATATTTTATCTAATGCCGTGTACACACGGGCGGAATTTTCGGCATCAAAGGTCCGACGGTCTTTCCGACGGACTTTCGACGGAGCTACGGCGGACTTTTCAACGGACTTTTGATGGACTTTCTGAACGAACGGACTTGCCTACACAAGATCAACCAAAGTCCGATGGATTCGTACGTGATGACGTACACCGGACTAAAATAAGGAAGTTGATAGCCAGTAGCCAATAGCTGCCCTAGCGTCGGTTTTCGTCCATCGGACTAGCATACAGACGAGCGGACTTTTCGATAGGAACTGGGTCCGGCGGAGTTCCGACATAAAGATTGGAAACATGTTCCAAATCTAAAGTCCGTCAGATTTTCGACAGAAACAGTTCACTGCAGGTCCGGTGAAGCCCACACACGGTCGGATTGTCCGACGGACTCGGTCTGTCAAAAAGTCCGCTCGTGTGTACGTGGCATTACTCAATTTTGTTTAGTTTCTTTATGTTTCCGTTGATTGGTAACAATTCGTCATTTCGTAAAAGACGCGAGGTTTCATATTCGGACTCGTTCGTATTTTCGCAACAGATATGTTTTCGTTGATACGAAATGATTCGTAATTCCGTTACTCCGCAATTCCGTAATTCAAATTTCTTTGATTCGAAATTCGTCATTTTATTAGCTAATAATTTTCTACTCGTAATTTAGTAATTGTTACTTTTGTGAGATTTGCCTTTTTTCATTGATTCGTACTTTCGTAGGAAATAAAGAACAATAATCCTAGGCTTGCTTTTCTAATAAGTCCTCCTGTACTTACTCCAGTCCACGCCCTCAGTCACCAGACCTGACTCCGCCTCCTCCTCAACTGAATCTAAAAAGATTCAGGAATGCAGTGTGACTCAGAAACAAAAAGGATAAGCTGATTGGCTAAAGATATTTAGTAAGATACATCACTCACTAATACACTGCCCATTCAAAAGAACGATTCGAGAACACGAAATTACGAACACACGAATGAAAATACGAACATACGAAGTTATGAACAGACAAAGGATTGAAAATACGAAATGTAAATCATTCATTACAGATGTCATTTTCTTTATTTTACTGTTTCGGAGTTTCGTATTTTCGTAAGTTTGTCCGGTCGTAAGTTCGTATTTTCCGCGTGTTCGTTATTTTGCTTATTCGTAATTTCGTAATTTTCGTATTTCGGTTCTTTCAGCTATTCGGATGTTCGAATTGATCCGAATGTACGAATACTAACAATTCATACGAAAATCTATCCGTTACGAACCAAATCACACATGTCTACCGGTTGTATCTGCATTTGTATTCAGCCCCCTTTACTCTGATACTCCTACCTAAAATCTAGTGGAATCAATTGCCTTCAGAAGTCACCTATCTAGTAAATAGAGTCCACCTGTGTGTAATTTAATCTCAGTATAAATACAGCTGTTCTGTGAAGCCCTTGATGGTTTGTTAGAGAACCTTAGTGAACAAACAGCATCATGAGGGCCAAGGAACACACCAGACAGGTCAGGGATAAAGTTGTGGAGAAGTATAAAGCAGGGTTAGGTGATAAAAAATATCCCAAGCTTTGAACATCTCACGGAGCTCTGTTCAATCCATCATCCGAAAATGGAAAGAGTATGGCACAACTGCAAACCTACCAAGACATGGCCGTCCACCTAAACTAACAGGTACTGAGAGTATTAATCAGAGAAGAAGCCAAGAGGCCCATGGTAACTCTGGAGAATCTGTCCATGGGACAACTATTAGTCGTGCGCTCCACAAATCTGGCTTAATTGAAAGAAAGCCATAGGAAGTCTACTGGCCACAGTCCATCCCGTCTAAAGTCTGAAGGATAGTAAACAGGCCCTTAGTTTCGAAAGTTTGTACACTCCACAAATCTGGTGTTTATGGAAGAGTGACAAGAAGAAAGTCATTGTTATTAGAAAGCCATAAGAAGTCCTGTTTGCAGTTTGCAAGGGACACAGCAAACATGTAGAAGAAGGTGCTCTGGTCAGATGAGACCAAAATTGAACTTTTTTGTCCTAAAAGCAAAACACTATGTGTGGTGGAAAACTAACACTGCACATCACCCTGAACACACCATCCCCACTGTGAAACATGGTGGTGGCAGCATTGTGTTGTGGGGATGCTTTTCTTCAGCAGGGACAGGGAAGCTGGTCAGAGTTGATGGGAAGATGGATGGAGCCAAATACAGGGCAATCTTAGAAGAAAACCTGTTATGCCGCGTACACACAAGCGGACTTTGCGGCAGACTTTGCTCGGCGGACTTTTCGACGGACTTTACGACGGACTTTCTGAATGAACGGACTTGCCTACACACAATCCACCAAAGTCCGTCGAATTCGTACGTGATGACATACAACCGGACTAAAACAAGAAAGTTCATAGCCAGTAGCCAATAGCTGCCCTAGCGTGGCTTTTTGTCCGTCGAACTAGCATACAGACGAGCGGACTTTTCGACCGGACTCGATTTCGACGGATTGATTTAAAACATGTTTCAAATCTAAGTCCGTCCATTTTTTGAGAAAACAAAGTCCGCTGGAGCCCACACACATCGAATTGTCCGACGAAATCCCGTCCGCCGGACAAAGTCTGCCGTAAAGTCCGCTCGTGTGTACGCGGCATTAGAGTCTGCAAAAGACTTGAGACTGGGGCGGAGGTTCACCTTCCAGCAGGACAACGACCCGAAACATCCAGCCAGAGCTACAATGGAATGGTTTAGATCAGTGCTTCTCAACCCTGTCATCAAGTACTGCCAACAGGCCATGTTTTCAGGTTTTCGTTTACCTTGCACAGGTGCTTTAAATCAGAGTCAGTGGTTTGGTATTCCAGACAAGCTATTTTATCTAAGAGAAATTCCCAAAACATGGCCTGTTGGGGGTACTTGCGGACAGGGTTGAGAACCGCTGGATTAGATCAAAGCATATTCATGTGTTAGAATGGACCAAAGTCCAGACCTAAATCCAATTGAGAATCTGTGGCATGACTTGAAAATTGCTCTTCACAGATGCTCTCCATCCAATCTGACAGAGCTTGAGATATTTTACAAAGAAGAACGGGCAAAAATGTCCCTCTCTAGATGTACAAAGCTGGTAGAGACATCCCCAAAAAGACTTGTAGCTGTAATTGCAGTGAAAGGAGGTTCTACAAAGTATTGACTCCGGGGGGCGCCATACAAATGCCCCCCCACACTTTTCACATATTTATTTGTAAAACATTTTGAAAACCTAGTACATCTTTAGTCTATATTAGTGGTCTCCAAACCATGGCTTGGGGGCCAGATGGGACCCTCTGCTTGCCTTTATCCGGCCCTTGGGGCTAATTGCTCCCACTGACACCAGCGATGGGGCATTATTTCTTCCAACAGCAAAAATTACGGGGTGTTACCAATTGTTACCAATGCCAGGATATTTTCCTCTTCCCACTGGCCACAATCCAACCCCCCCAGTCTGAAAGATAGTAAACAGGCCCTTTGTTTGGAAAGTTTGGTGACCCCTGTTCTATATCATCACATATAATGAAAATTCAGCATGTACCTCAAATGACATTAGGGACCTCATTTAGGCCCCTCAATACATCATACCTTGACCAACTCTGCTTTAAAACCCACCAGTAGGGGAAATTAGAACCTATAAACCAGGACATTGCCCCTCCAGGATACCCCAGCAAGTGTCCAGCACACTGGTTGAGTCGCCTTCAACTTTCCAAAGTTTTTAGGTCACTCAAACATTCCACTGTATCATGTGGGCTGGGGCATTACTATGCTCGACTTTTAGAAAGTCACAAGATTTTGTGTGCCTGTGGAGGGATTCAGAGTAAATCAAAAGTCCTGGCACCATATGGTGTCTGCTCTACTGTAAAAGCAAAGACGTTTATAAGTTTAGCTCAGGGGTGTATACCTCAATTCTTTTTGGGCCACATCAACATTGTGGTTGCCCTCAAAGGGTCGGTTGTATCTGTAAGACTTGATGTCCAAAGCATCCCACTCCCCTTTATATCAGATGTCAAGACTCCCTCCACCCCCCTTACGTTGTGCTGCTTCTAGGAAGAGCTGGGGGTGGAGCCCTGAAGCAGAAAGTGCAGGGTCTGGAGGAGGACCAGAGGAGGGCTAGCGTCAGCTGCTGGAGCCTGCTGAATGCTGAGACCAGGAAAGGAGGAGACGAGGGGGTGCTGCAGCTGCACAGAGAGATGCAGGATCTGTAGGAGTTCTGTCCTTTTCTCTGCTGCCGACTGCTGAGAAGGGTAATAATGGTGGGTGGGGACAGAGATGAGCCTCTCCACGGCTGCATGATAAAGCGCAAGATCTGGAGGAGGAGTTCTGTCCTCCTCTCTGTTGACGACTGCTGAGACAAGGTGGGGGCAGAAATGATGGGGATGCTGCAGGAGAGGTGTGAGGGACACTTGAAATGGTTTGGAGGGCATGATTCGACCCGCTGGCTTTGTGTTTGACCAACATTGAGCAAATTTGGACAGAGTAGCCCCCATCAATACTCTGCCAGGTAATAGTGTCGACTCTGATCTTCATGAATCATTGGAGGCACCAATGCCTGTGGAGATGTCAATTGCCTTGACTGAAGACTCTGCTGAAAAAACATTGCTGGTACAAAGTCCTTTAGCACCGAATGTGAAAAGACCAAGGAGCCCCTCCCCATGAGCTATGTACTATCACCGAAGCGCCCCCTCCTGCTGAAGTGCCCAAGGCAACCGCTTCTTCTGCCCACCCCTTGGTCCAGCCCGGACTGAGGATTCAGGTCACATGGATCAAATCACGGCAGAACCTTTAAGTTACAATTGACAGAGATGTTTCCTGTCCACATCCTGCCTGCCAAGTCCCAAGCAGACCTAAGGAAGAATAACCGTCCCTGTTACCAAAAGCACAGTCACAGAATATAATGAGAATTTTAAAATTTTCAGAGATTTCAAAGATTAAGCTGCACAAAGTTCTCCTGTGTAACAAGCGCCGGCACGCAATCAAAGTAATTAGGTGAAATTGGCAGACTCGGCGAGCTAAATGGACTGTATCGCTTGTCAATTCCAATGTTTCCATTTTATTAGGTTAAAAAATTGCTTCTAGACTCTGTGGCAAAATCAGAACAGACGTTTGCCAAATAGATTATCCTGGAATGAAATGTTTGCAACATTTTTGTGTCATTTTTTTGGGTCCATCAGCCGTCAGCCTTCCAGACGTTGAGGAACTATACGTCCCGGTACAGCCGGTAAACGTCTGGCTTACTTGTTTCTAAGAGACGGAAACCAATTTAAAGGTGCACTGTCCCTTTAAATTACAAACTTCAGCAATCGCGGATGCTTGTAATTTTAAGGGACAGCGCACCTTTAAATTGATTTCCATTTTTTTGTATCATTTTAATATTATTTTGTATTATTTTTTGTTACCATGAGTAGCAGAACGTTTGACAATATGATATCCGGCACCTCATCCCTATTGAATTGAAAATGACACCAACAGGATGATTGGGATTATAGCGGTGCCCACAATTAGAAAAGATACATTTAAAAAAAAATAAAAAGTTTATGCTAACAAAATTAAAACAAATTTGGGTTCAAATAAAAATCAGAGTATAATACACACCGCATTAATGGTCAATGGTGTCCGTATATAGAAAGTGATCAGTGCTTGATATCAGATCCCAACATGTTTCGCCTACATTGGCTTGGTGGTTCTTAGGAATCCCCTGAAGAAGTCAATGTTGGTGAAACATGTTGGGATCTGATATCAAGCACTGATCACTTTCTATATACGGACACCAGTGACCATTAATGTGATATATATTATACTATATTTTTTTAACCCAAATTAGTTTTAAATTTTATATGAATAAACTTTTTATTTTTATAAAATGTATCTTTTCTAATTGTGGGCACCGCTATAATCCCAATCATCCTGTTGCTGTAATTTTTATTATTTTTTTTGTATTTAATGCCCTAGAGTGTTAAAGAGATGCTGCAGTTTCTTATTTATATTTGTTCAAATATCACAGATTTATACAATTTGGGTTTAAAATTATTTCTAAGAGAGTCAACTACTAAAATGTGATATAGGTGAATAGCTGAGAATGTGTTAATTATTCAGCCCTTGAGGCATTATTCCTGCCACTGACACCAACAATGGGGCATCATTCCTGACACTGACACCAATGATGGGGCACTATTCCTTCCACTGACACCAACAATGGGGCACTATCCCTTCCACTGACACCAATGGGGCACTATCCCTTCCACTGACACCAACAATGGGGCACTATCCCTTCCACTGACACCAATGGGGAACTATCCCTTCCACTGACACCAACAATGGGGCACTATATCTTCCACTAACACCAACGATGGGGCATAATTCCTCCCACTGACACCAACTATTCCTCCCCCTAAAACCAAAGATTGGGCATTGTTCACTCCCTCTAGGCACAGGCTGGCCCCCCTAAAAGCCTGAGCCTAAAGCCTGAAGGACAGTAAACTGGCCCTTTCTTTACAACGTTTGGAGACCCCTGGGTTGGAGAATGGTTATTGGAAGCCTTTATTGCTTTATGTTTCCTCTCTATTAGCATAGATGCTACCTGATTTGCCAGGACAGTCTTGCATCTTGGACCTCAGCCCAATGATACTGTGCCCCGGGCGGTGTCCCGGGATCACAGTATTATCCTTACACGAGTTACCGGATGTCTGAAATAATTCAATATTCAACTCACTAAGGGTCTGCAAGAGGGTGGCCCCCTCATAATTAGGTTTGGGTGGGGTCTGGGTGGGACCATTAAGTCACTAGGTGGGCCTGAACAGGATTGAAATGTTGGTAAACTTTTAGCAGTGCAGCACATGTTTGTTTTTTTGGGGTTTTTTTGAGAAATAATATTGGCCACCAAACTAGCATGTAATCCTAATTGGTTAGTTAGAAACTGATAGAAAATCCAAAATTTTACAGTTGTTAGCGGTATAGGAGCCGAGGTTAAATCCTCCAATGGAGATATCTGTTTTGGTGACAAACATCTAAGTGGAGTTTCCTACTCATTTGAAGAGATTTCTTATTTCTTGTTTATGTCAAGGAAAATTTACCCAATGGGGGGGGGGGGGGGGGACACAGACAGTAAAAAAAAAAAAAAAAAAACGACAAACATCTAAAACTAAAAAAAAATTGCTTTAAAAAAATAATTTAATTTAAATGTTTTGTTTTAAATTTTTGAATTATGTTTAATATTGTCCTTTTTTAACAAAATATTTACATAACTAAATTTTCTAAAGACAAAACAGAGTAGAAGCTGCTTCCTTTCAGCTTCTCTCTTTCTTACTGAAATTTTGGAGGGAGCCGCTCAGAAGAAGGAAGAGAAAGAGAAAAGATCTATTACTTAAATTCATTTACACGTGTGTGTTAATTTCAGTTGAGGTAATGAGTTCTAAAAAAAAAAAAAAAAGTTTTTTTCTTTTTTTTACAACAAAGTAGCTAAGGAGAAACTGGAAAATATGTAGGAGAAACTGAAAGCCCCATCTACTGAATGCATATAAAAATACAAAGTATCGGGGGGCGTGGCTTGGATGGCTTCCCGGGCAGACGTGTTTCACTGAGGCTCCCGCTCCGACCTGCCTGCATAGAGCTGGAACCTGCTCCTCTCCGCAGCAAAATATGGGCAAACCACGAAAAAACAAAGAAACGGACCCCAGGGGACACACAACCCGCTCTTCCTCGGTCCCCCCGCCACTCATCACCGAATATTTCGGGCAGGGAGCCACGGCCGGACATCACGAGGCCAAGATGGCGCCGGCGCCGCACACAGCAACTTCACCCTCTCCTCCTCCTCAAGCCTCTGTGGATCGCAGGAACAACAGGTATGGATCCGAAGGTGACCTACCTACCACCCGCTCTCCGATCCCCCCTGCTGACCTCTTGATCGGCTCCCCCTCTGGAGGCCATATGATGGGCAGTCTTTCACAAACTTTTCCCCCATGCCTCATAGGGCCTACGCCATCCGCATCCTCCGGCCAGCCATCCCCCTCCTGGGACTCCTATGCCCCGGAATGGGACCCCCGTTCCCTGCCGCAGCGTTCCCAGCCACACAGGGACAGAGCTCCCTCTCTCACCCCTCTCCAGAGAGATACAGCCCAGACCCCAGCACTTTCACAGGCCTCAAGGCCGCTAGGATCGCAGGGGGCTCACTCACAACCGGGGAGTCCGCATGGCCCGCTGCTAACTAAACATGCAAGCACTACTCCCTCATCATTACCACCACAGAGGAGACCCCCCACACCGGCTTCCTATTCAGCTGTAGTGCAGGGCTCACATGCTCACAATACATCAGACTCTGATCCTGACCCTGAAGCATGTACATCTTGGCGTGATTACGTCCGTTGTATGCCCACAAAACAGGACTTTCGTATGCTAATTCAAGAAGTACGGGACACTTGCAGAACTGAGATTAATATGCTTCGCACTGACCTCCATCAACTGTCCACTAAAGTCGCATCCTTAGAGGAAGAAACAAATGATACTAAATTTGAAATCTCACAAATACATGATCGCTTAACTTCACAAGCTGCTACCCTCAGAGACTTCCAACGCCACCTTGAGGACCTCGACAATAGAGGTAGGCGTAACAATATTAGGGTCAGAGGCCTACCGGAGGCGACACAAGAGGAAGACCTGAATGTGACCCTGCAAACCATCTTTAACAATATTTTAGGCCGCCCGGAACACCAACGCGTTAAGCTGGACCGTGCGCACCGCGCTTTGCGCCCCCGGGGACCAGGATCCCGCCCTCGAGACGTGATTTGCAGGGTACATAACTACACCCTCAAAGAGGACATTATGAGAAAGGCGCGAAACATGCATACCATTGATTTTGACGGGGCCTCCCTACAGCTTTTCCCAGACCTTTCATGGATCACCCTTCAACAAAGAAGATCTTTGCAACCACTCCTCACCCTGTTAAGAGAAAATGACTTTCGCTACCACTGGGGTTTCCCCTTTAGCCTCACGGCAAAAAAAGATGGAAGGTCCACAACCCTCCGATATCCAGAAGATCTACAATTTTTCTGCAGGGAACTGGATATCCCGGTACCACCCACTCCTGGATGGGAACCGCTGCCAGCACCCCCACCTCGTCCAGATCCTTGGATCCAAGTCGCAGGCCGGAAACGCACAAGACCGCGATCTGCAGGTCCTTCCCCACCACCCCGTCAAAGATGAACTACTGCTCATTTAAAATCCTTACTTCAAACTGACTCCAGGTTTACTTGATTAGTTTTCCCCTATTTTTATAGCTAAGAACCCGACACCAAATTCTGCTCATCCTACCCATTTGTTGTACGGACATATCCACCAAGCTGATCCTTTATCGAGATAACAACATACGTTTGATTATGACGGTAAAGTTTTGATAGAAACTGCTTAATGAACAGGGCTAGGCCATCCCCTCTCCCCCCCTTCCCCCATGTTCCTCCTCTTTTACACTTACCCTCTCCTCCTCCCCCCTTTCTCCTCCCCCCTTCCCCCCCCCTTCCCCCCCTGTAGTGGACCAAATTATAGGAGAATACCATCACGTAGAGAGGTATCCTTTGCACTTGTGTTTTCTTTTGTTTAATTTTATATATATTACAGTATTTTGAACTTGCAGAACACATTTTACTACTGCCCCAAATTTCATGTACTGATGGCCTCAATGGTTTATACTTTTACTTTTATTCGGGTCATAATCAGGAGCATAGATATGTCAGTTGCCAGTTTATACATGCAGGTTCCATGTTTTTTCTGTTATCTAGTTTTTTGAATTTAGATGCAGGCAGGTCTGGAGGGGGTCGTCCCCTCGTTGGGTCCGTCCTCTCCTCCCCCCCCGGGGCTCTCCGAATGGCTCCTTCCTTTGTTTTTTTTGACAATGGCACTTTTGCCTCTGAAGTCAGAAGGGGCCCTCCGGAGTCTCCCACCCCATCACTCTATGTAGATGGGTTATATTGTGAATGGTTAACTAAACTTGACTTCGTACTAATTTCTGTGTTTTTTTTTCTGTTTTTTACTCTTTTTTTTTTCTGCTTTTCCCCTACTACTATCTCCATCTCTCTTCCTTTCTCTAACTCTATGGGCGCCGCTCGCCTCTGGGACCTGGTTCAGGTTCGAGGGGTTGCAGATCTCCAAATCGTACTCACCATGGAGACCCCATATAGGGACACCCTACATTCCAAGACCCTACTACACCCACTAGGTAAGCAACCGTCTCTTTCCACAACGTATCCACCATGATTGACATATTTTCACTAAATGTAAAGGGCCTTAACTCAAATGTTAAGAGAAGCCTAGCGCTACGAGAGTTCAAACGGTCCAAAGCTGACATTATTTTTATCCAGGAGACCCACCTTGATAAAATGGGCACTATGACATTTGCACGGCGACAATACCCTCATATATACCAGGCCTCTGGCCCACATAAACGGGCAGGGGTGGTAATTCTTTTTAGACAAGGCTCCCCCTTCCAGCTGCAATCTCTATACTCTGACCCACTGGGACACTACCTCATCCTGCGAGGCCTTTGGGGAGGTGCGAATGTTACTCTTTGTAACATCTATGCCCCAAACACGAATCAAATCTCCTTCTTGTCTAAGGTCTTTGATCGCTTGTTTGAGGCTCCCCATCAGTATCTGGTGGTTGGAGGAGACTTTAACCTTGTCCACTCCCCAGGTCTTGATAAACACTCAGTGGGCCAGAAGAAATCCCAAGTAACAGTCAATAGAACGGCCGCCCAGTTTCGCCAACTTACTAGGAAATATGCCTTGTTTGATACTTGGCGCACCACCTACCCATCTGCTAAACAATTTACTTTCTATTCCCATCCCCATATGTCCCACTCACGACTGGATTATTTCTTTGTCAATGCCCCGACCCTACGTGCATGCATGAACCCAGATATCCAAGCTATTTCTTGGTCGGATCATGCCCCGATTACACTCTCCCTGACACTCTCCCCAAGCTCCTTTCGTAAATGCCACTGGCGCCTAAACGACTTTCTACTTAAACATGACCCATCTAGAATAGAATTAGAGCAAACTCTAAAACTTTACTTTGCGGAAAATGGCTCCTCTGAGATCTCCACCTCAACTCTGTGGGAAGCACATAAGGCGGTCTTCCGAGGTCAATGCATCTCGCTCTCTACTGCCCTGAAGAGAAACGCTAATGCAACCCGCAACGCCCTTTTAGACAGACTTAAACACCTCGAAGCGCGCTTGCTCGCGTCCCCGTCCCTAACAACCCTTAGAGAACTCACTAGTGTTAGGGCCGGGCTGAAAGATATCGAAATGGGTAAAATAGAAAAGGCGTTAACTAGGCTCAGACAGACTTACTACGACAAAGCCAACAAATCACATACACTCTTGGCGAAACAGCTTCGCGACAAAGCAGCAACTACCACAACTACGCAACTTAGGGAGACAAATGGGGTTCTTCAGTCTCACCCTAATAAAATAGCACAACTTTTTCATGACTTCTATTCTGCCCTGTATAATGACCCGAGTGTTCCGCACAACCCACCCCCTCCTGACCTATCCCAAGCCATCCATACTTATTTGGCGGAAACGGACACTCCTAGGCTTACCTCCTCTGCTCTGGAGACTCTTAATGCCTCCATTACAGAGGAGGAGGTGACAGAAACAATCAAAATGTTACCAAACAACAAGGCCCCCGGGCCCGATGGATTACCTTACTTTTATTATAAGACGTTCCTATCACAGTTACTCCCCCATATGACAAATCTCTTTAACTCATTTCTTTCTGACACACCTATTCCCAGAGATATGCAAAACTCCTACTTGACGTTAATTCCAAAACCAGGGAAAGACCACACTCTCCCGGCCAATTATAGGCCGATAGCTCTCCTCAACACAGGCCTAAAAATTTTTACAAAGCTGTTGGCAAATAGACTAAACAACTTTATGCCATCCCTGGTCCATAGGGACCAGGTGGGTTTTATCCCTTGCCGCCAGGCTGGGGATAACACCCGGAGGGTTATTGACCTAGTGGAGGTTGCGAACAGGAACTCATTGGAGGCAATATTGCTCAGCCTGGACGCCGAAAAAGCCTTTGACAGGCTGGGCTGGCCTTTCCTGTTCGTGACTCTCAACCGGGCCGGTATAGAGGGCCCATTTCTCCGAGCTATTGCCCATCTATACTCAGCCCCAACAGCCCAGGTTCGCACTAACTTTGCCACCTCCCCTACCTTTTTGATCTCCAACGGGACCCGACAAGGTTGCCCACTCTCCCCTTTGCTATACGCCCTATGCATAGAACCGTTAGCAGCCCATATTAGAAATAATTCAAATATCCATGGTATTCCAGTCTGTACTAGAGAATTTAAGATCTCCTTATTTGCGGATGATGTTCTTCTCACTCTCGCCCAACCCCGCATATCCCTCCCAAATCTACAAGTGGAGCTGGAGAAATATAGCATCCTCTCAGGTTATAAAATTAATAGTTCCAAGACGGAGGCCCTCCCTCTTAACTTACCCCCCATACACTATCCGTACTCTCACAATCATTTCCATATTCTTGGCGGTCTTCTTCCTTAAAATACCTGGGGATACATATAACATCTACATACGATACTCTATACAAAGCCAACTTCCCCCAGATGTTCTCCTCTATTAGAGCATCCCTAACCAAATGGAAATCTCTGAAACTGTCCCTTTTTGGTAGACTTGCAACTTTGAAGATGACTGTACTACCCAGACTTCTATATCTATTTGAGACACTCCCTATTCCCATTCCGTGCTCACATCTTAAAAAACTCCAAGCCGACATGATAAACTTTTTCTGGAATTATAAAAGACACCGAGTTGCTAGATCGGTTTTATATGCCCCACGTAACCAAGGTGGGCTGGCGTTCCCTAACATAGCTAAGTATTATCTGGCAGCTCAGCTGAGACCTATAGCCTCCTGGTGTTCTCTACATGCTTACAATAGGTGGACACAGATAGAAAAGCTATGGCTAGCCCCCATACACCCAAATTCCATGCTTTGGAGCTCTGATATACCTCTCAGCAGCGAACAACTGTTAGGACCGATGGCTCTACTGCGTACCCTATGGCGTCGGGCTAAATCGAAATACCCGCTCACCACCACGTCATCCCCAGTCACTTCATTCCTATTCACACCCAATATCCCTGACAGTCTAACCTCACAGATGTCCCACTTTTGGATGGACAAAGCCATATTCCGTTATGGACAATTAATTGATCCCAAAACCAGAATGCTACGAACCTTCTTAGACCTGCAAAAGTCTTTTGACATCCCCAAGCAGGCCTTTTTCAGTTACCTACAACTACGCCATTATGCACAATCACTGGGGTCGAACTTGAGTTTTTCCCCCCTCACAGACTTTGAAAAGCTTTGCTTAGAGGGTTCGTCCCCTAGAGGCATGATCTCCCGCACCTACCAAATACTGATCACAGATTTCTCTCCAGACGGGCCGCGACATTCATATATGGCTAAGTGGGAGCAGGCGCTGGGCACAGAGATATCCTTAAGGACCTGGCAATCCATATGGACCCAGGCTACTAAAAGCTCCATATGCACGCTTTATAAAGAGAATCAATTTAAGATTCTATATCATTGGTATCAGACCCCTGACCTGCTCCACTCCATATATCCCACGGCCGACTCCCGTTGTTGGAGATGCTACAAAGATAGAGGTACACTATTTCATGTCTATTGGACCTGCCCTATAATTGTTCCCTACTGGAGTATGGTTCACTCCCTACTCCAGTCCATCTTTGATGTTGAAATGCTCCTTGATCCGAGGACCTTTCTCTTGGGCCTTCCACCCGCCACCTTCTCTAAAGTGTCCAAAAAACTTTTAGCCCATGTGCTTACTGCAGCACGCTGCCTGGTGGCTTTAAAGTGGAAAAAAAGAGAACCTCCCTCACTAAATGAGCTGCACTCCAGGATCAGAGATGTCAAGAGAATGGAACATCTCACGGCCTCATTAAACGATACACTTGACAAACATAATCGTATCTGGGAACCCTGGGTTCTGTTGGAGACCCCTGCGACCTAAAAGTATATGTTGCGTATGTATTAATGACCCATTCCCCGCCGGCCTGTTCCGGACCCTGGAGGCGAGCGCCCCCCCCCCCCTTTTCTTTTTTTCCTCTGCCTTTTCTTCCTTTCTTCTTCCTTCTCTCTATCTAAGATTATATATGTTTGAGCATATGGGGCTAGAGGTTATACTGTTTGAGATGTATTAATATCCGGTAAACCTATCTCCTTCTGTCACAAAATGTTTGCACTGTAAAGATTTGCCGCCCAATAGGTGGGAGATATTGTACCAAATTGCACTGCGATATCATAATCTATATCTCTTCTTGTACCCAATGCCAAAATGCTGTATTTCTTTTTCTGTTAAAAAATAATAAAAATTGTCAGTTATAAAAAAAAAAAAATACAAAGTATCCCTTAAAGGGGAAGTAAACTCCCTCTGCTGACATTTACCTATGGGTAAGCCTATAATAAGGGTTACCTATAGGTAGTGAAAATATCTCCTAAACGTGTACAGTTTAGGAGATATTTACATTACATGCAGCCAGTGACACCACTGGTGCATGTACTCTGAAGGAACGGCCATGGGTACCATTCCTTTCCAAGCCCCGTGCCGTGAACAGCGGCCCCCACGCTCATGCGCGGGAGTGACGTCATTGCGGTTCCGGCCAATCACAGCGCCGAAGCCCGTGAACCTGGAAGAAACTCCGGGCAATTGTCAGCCATCTCAATGGTGTGCGGGAGCTGCTGCAACAGCTTTGTTCTAAGTATTTCATAATGAGCTAGTATGCATACTAGTTCATTAGGCCTTGTCAGAGTTTACAACCTCTTTAACCGTAATATATATATATATATATATGTGTGTGTCCATATGCAGTATTTCTTACATGAAAAGTTTCAATATTGCCAAGGAAGGATAGACAGAAAAAAGGGAAATAGGGAAGGGAAAAAAGAAGGAAGGACAAAAGGAAGAAAGAAAGGAAGGAAGGAAGGAAAAAGGGAAGGAAAAAAGGAAACGAGGAAGAGGGGAAAGAAAAAGTAGGGTAAAGTAGTAGTAGGGTAGGGAAGTAGGGTAAAGGGGAAGGAAAAAAGTAAGGAAAGAAAAAGGGGAGGAAAAGAGGAAGAAAAAATGAGGGAGGGAAAAGGGGAAAGAAAGAAGGAAGGAAGAGGGGAAGGAAAATAGGAAGTCTGGTAAAGGGGAAGGAAAAAAAGTAAGGAAAGAAAAAGGGGAGGAAAAGAGGAAGGAAAAAAGGAGGGAAGGAAAAGGGGAAAGAAGGAAGGAAGGAAAAGGGGAAGGAAAATAGGAAGTCTGGTAAAGGGGAAGGAAAAAAAGTAAGGAAAGAAAAAGGGGAGGAAAAGAGGAAGGAAAAAAGGAGGGAAGGAAAAGGGGAAAGAAGGAAGGAAGGAAAAGGGGAAGGAAAAAAAAGGAGGGAAGGAAAAAAGGAAAGGGAAAGGCAGGAAAAAGGAGAAGGAAGAAAAAGGGGAAGGAATGAAGGAAAAGGGAAGGAGGAAGGAAGAAAAAAAAGGAAGGAAGAAGCAGAAATATAGTAAAATCAAGTAGAAATGGGTTGATACCAATAAATATAATCAGTTTATATTTATACCGTTTTCACCTGCATCAGTGCTTAGTTAATATGCAGACCAGGACTTGATGAGGCATGGGGGACCCCACAGACATACGCATGGTCAGCATTAAGTTAACTCGTAAAACGGTTTCTACGGACCCCCTAGTGGTCTACAATTTGTGGACCCCCTTAGTGGTCTCTTATTTGCATGCCACACTCTAAGCAAAATCCAGTAGGGATTACTTATACATAAATAGGCAAAAGGCACAAGATATTATCATATACAACTTCCTATACCATTATAACCATATTCAGGAAATATAGCTTCTCAAAAAGGCAGTGACATCACAGGAGGTGGGGAATCCCCTGCACCCTCCACCAATCAATAATACCCCCCCCCCCCCCAAAGGATTCTCCTCACTTGCTGACCAGAGGCGACAGAAAACCTGCATTCTAGGAATGATCCCCACTCAGGTCCCCCAAGTGATTGCCAATGGGCTCCACAGGAACCCTTTAGTGCAGGGGTCTCCAAACTATGGCCCTCCAATTGTTCAGTTGTTCCCATCATGCCCAGTCATCTCTGTGAATGTCAAAGTTTTACAATGCCTCATTGGATGTGTAGTTCCGCAACAGATGGAGGGCCGTAGTTTGGAAATCCCTGCTTTTGGGATGGACTAACAGAACAGATGCTTTGGTCAGCAAATTATATACAGGTATATGCGTAAATGTGCATTTTTTTTGTGTAGTGTTAGGCAGGCCAAGGTGCATTTAATTTGTGCTTTGACATGCATTTTTAAAACTTAGAGTTTGGATTGGATAGGCTTAACAGCCACTGAGCAAGGTTTGTTAGACCCATTGCCAACACATCAAAATGCATGGTGCATGTGCTGCCATTGACTTCTCTGGACCTCCCAGCGCACTAGAACGCAGAGAAAATACAGGCATGTTGTGTTTTTCAAAATGCTGAGGTTGGAATGAACACTATCTTTATTATAGGCAGGGAACCCAGATCAATGAGTTTAACTACTTCCTGCCCGCCGGCCGTCATATGACGTCCTTGACTTTGTGCGGGTATATCTGAATGATGGGTGCAGCTACAGGCATCATTCAGGTAATAGGCTTTTTCAGCCGGCGATTCCCTACACCATAAGGATGATCATAGCAGCTATTCCGCCGCTTGATCGTTCTTACGAGTGGCGAGAGGGGACGTCCCGCCACCCCCCGGTGCTTCTATATATATTCATGCCATATTCCTATTACAAGGGCTGTAAACATCCCTTGTAATAGGAATAAAAGTGATCAAAAAATGTTTGTTTTTTTTAAATAGTGTCAAACTAAAAAAAAAAAAAAAAGGGCCGCTGTCCCCGTGAGCTCGCACGTAGAAGCGAACGCATACGCAAGTCCCGCCCACATATGAAAATGGTGTTCAAACCACACATGTGAGGTATCGCCGCGAACGATAGAGCGAGAGCAATAATTCTAGCCCCAACTCAAAACATGTAACCAGTAAAAAAAATTTAAAGCGTCGCCTATGGGGATTTTTAGGTACCGAAATTTGGCGCCATTCCACGAGCCTGGGCAATTTTGAAGCGTGACATGTTAGATATCTATTTGCTCGGCGTAACTTCATCTTTCACATTATGCAAAAAAAATTGGGCTAACTTTACTGTTTTTTTTTTTTTTCTTTTCCAAAATAAACGCGTTCGAAATATTGCTGCGCAAATACTGTGCGAGACAAAAAGTTGCAACAACCGCCATTGTATTCTCTGGGGCAGGGGTCTTCAAACTACGGCCCTCCAGTTGTTCAGGAACTACAATTCCCATCATGCCTAATCATGCCTGTGAATGTCAGAGTTTCATAATGCCTCATGGGATGTGTAGTTCTGCAACAGCTGGAGGGCCGTAGTTTGAGGATCCCTGCTCTAGGGTCTTTGCTTAAAAAAAAGAAAAAAACATATAATGTTTGGGGGTTCTATGTCATTTTCTAGCAAAAAAAAAAGATGATTTTTAGTACATGTAGGAGAGAAATGTTAGCATTGACCTGGGTGTCAAGTGGTTAAGCATGTTGGACCATGTGTGTTAAAACACAACAGTCTAAACGGGCCCTTAACCATTCCAATTGGCCCAAACTGGGTTGAATCTAATCAATGGGCTTATCAAACTTACTGACAAAGTCTTATTTTTTTGGTTGGTGTTGGGTTCTTACCTTAGGGGGTTGGTTTAGAAGCATATTGTGCTCAGGGGTCTGGTCAAGAAAGCCAAAAGCAACCAATCAAAACAAAACTTTTTTTTAAATTATTTTTTACAAATCCTAAACTGGGCAATTTTTCTTTCCTACAGAAACCCTACATGACCCAGGTGTACACCCCCCATGCCTTCAGAGAACATTTATTGATATCATTTATGCCTCGTTTCCACTGAGCGGATCGGTTCAGGTTGGTTCGGGTTGGTTCGGGTACGGTACGGTACGCTATTTTCAGTGCTTCCATTATGAAAGCGAACCATACAACCGAACCATACCGCACCATTCATGGTCCTGCTTCAGATGTGGGGCCACAGAAAACGGTACGGTACGGTTAAGGCGGAGCTACGATACATTCCACTGATTGGCGGACGTGTGACGCCATGCTAGGCATTTTTTCTAAACCCATGTATGGCGGTCCGACTTGCAGTGGAAACGCTCCCCTGAATAGGCCGGACCATTCTAACCCTTCCAAACTGTACCGAACCGATCCGCTCAGTGGAAACGAGGCATAAGTAAACTCTGCTGTGTTGCCTTTTTTTTTTTAACATCTCTGATTGCAAGGTGAAGGAAGAAGAAAGGGGGAGGTGAGTTACTTACATTTCCCATAATGCAGCATTTTTTTTTTTCCTGGGAGGTGAGTGTGTCAGCGAACAGAGGGCTCCAGTACGGGACTACTTTCTCCTCTGGCTCATGGTGATATCACGCAGCGCCGGGAAAACCCTGAAAGACAAGCAGTTTGCAGGTGGTGAGCAGAGAGCGGTCCACGCAGCCAGTCCATCATGTATTGTGTGCTGGTGAGGGCCTTGTGCATAGCGGAGACACCATGGAGGCAACGCCAATGAGCAGGAGTGAGTCCGCTGTCACGGCTGCTGAGCTAAAGGACTGAACAGCTGTGATTAGAATTTTCAATCAGGCCTTCAACTATTCATCATGTTACTGGGGTGGGGGGGGGGGGGGAGAACAGCTAGTCAACAAGCTCCTTCCTCTCTGTTTTCTGAAAGCGGGGCTCAGAAAGGAATGCAGAGCCATAACCCCTTCGTGACCATGGGGGGGGGTTTCATTCATTTGTGAATGGAAAGATTGGTCAGAAGGCTTTAGATTTTTGTTTCCTTTAGTTCCCCATTGTAAATACAACAACAATGTAGGAGTTTGTTTCTCTCTCTCGTCTCTCGCTCGGGTAAGGTGCAAAAGGGAGACACAACGCAAAATGAGGTGAGATGATGAGCGTTTCTCTGAGACCCCCTCCCTGTTATGGAGCGTTTTATATTTCAATGTTTTTATTACTTGATTTGATTGTAGCCGTATTAGTGCAATTGTGACAGAGAAAATTGAGTACTGTCCGTGATACTTTTTTTATTTGCACTAACATACAATTTTTCAGGACAAGCTTTCGGGGTACTGCTTGGACCTTGAAGAAGGGGACATACCCCGAAAGCTTGTCCTGAAAAATTGTATGTTAGTGCAAATAAAAAAAAGTATCACGGACAGTACTCAATGTTTTTATTGAAAGAATAACAAAGTACAGAACAGCCAAACACATAGGCAGATTAATATCGAGTTATCAAAACAATATATTCCAATACAGAAAAAATAAAAGTAGGATCATAGTACTTATCCACCATTAAGCGTGATAGCAAGACATAAGGAGTGCGATAAGTATCCAAAAATTGATGGGATTTAACCATAACCTCCCAGTCATAACCTGGGCAACCCCGGTGTGAGGGGATGGTATAGACCCAGAGTCTTGGGAGGTCCCCGGGTGTGGTCTCTGGGACAGTCCCAAGGCTCATGGTCATAGGAGGCCTCATATGAGATCACCTGTATTGCATATGAAGTTTCTGGAGAAGGAAAAAAAAAAAAGAACAAAACAAATAGAAAGCTATGGAGCGTTTTAGCAACAAACTGGTCCCAGCAAGGGTTTGATGCATGTGAAGATCCAATTCGGGGTGCCCATGTGAGCTTTTGACTGGGTGTAAAGTAAAAAGTCATGACTAGGGTAGTTCAGATAACTTGCTGCCCCAACTCGATTAAGTACCTGCCAACACCTTTCCCCTTTTTGCCCAGTAATGACACGGACACTGTGTTGGATTTAAATGGCCGCTTGGCCTTTTATTAACTCAAACGTATTTAAAACATAAACCTTATATGAATTGATGATTGCAGATCCTTGACGACACCATCCAAACTTTTGGAATCTGTGGTACCTCTAGGTTAGATTTTGTTCCCAGCCGCAACACCGCCTCAGGGACTTACTAACTGACCACAGACCCCTACCACCTTACTACCCGGTAGTCTAAACTGAACTAGACAAACCAGGAGGACTCCGTACCTGAGACGGGTCCCACCGTTTTATCAAAATACCTCAATTTTTGTACCTTCGTCAAGGACCCCAATCGCCAAACCTTTTGCATGAAGTACTTCCAAACGTCTCCTTAAGGGCGGGAGGGCGGGACGTTCTACCACCGACTTCCACCTGCAACTAATGACTCCTACTTCCTCCCTTCACTAACTATCCAGCTCCTCCCTATCCTACACTAAACTCCTCCAATCAGGTAAGGGGCCAGTTTATTTTCCCTGAACGGTCTCAACCCCTCTTTAACCTCTTGCAGTCTGATAGTTCCTTGCACCCCGTCATGTATGCCCTGCGCTTACATTTCCTTCCAGCTCCATACATGTCTGTTTTGCAGAAGATCTACATCCTAGAACCTAAAGGTCACTGCCAACATCTGGATCTTTACTAATTAGGGACTATCCAGGGTGACAGGTTATCTTGATTGGTAGAAGAAAAGTAGTGTCAAAAAAAAGGATGAATCGATGAGGCAATTAGGTGCCATTGATTTGTCTTTTATTATAAACTGGAAATTTGGATTTTGCCTAAAGGATATTGCATGAAGACGTGCTTTGAAAGACTGCACTGCCATCTAATTAGTTAGCCAATCAATGGTCTCACCCTACACCAAAACTTCTTCATTTGCTGATGCCTAATGTGGTACAACATTCTGCTGCTGCTGTTATTAGAAGGTGAAAGCCAACACGTTTCAGGGGTAACAGACATACACTATATTGTAAAATGTATTGGGAGCCTGCCTTTACACGCACTAATGGCATCCTAGGCTTGGTCCGTAGGGTTCAACATTGAGTTGGCCCACCCTTTGCAGCTATAACAGCTTCAAGACTTCTGGGAAGGCCGTCCACATGGTTTAGGAGTGTGTCTATGGGAATGTTTGACCATTCTTCCAGAAGCGCATTTGTGAGGTCAGGCATTAATGTTGGATGAGAAGGCCTAGCTCGCAGTCTCTGCGTTAATTCATCCCAAAGGTGTTCTATCGGGTTGAGGTCAGGACTCTGTGCAGGCCACTCAAGTTCCTCCATACCTAACTCGCTCATCCGTGTCTTTATGGACCTTGCTTTGTGCACTCATCCAAATCATTTGGTGGAGGGGGGATTATGGTGTGGGGTTGTTTTTCAGAGGTTGGGATTGGCCCCTTAGTTCCAGTGAAGGGAACTCTTAAGGTGTCAGCATACCAAGACATTTTGGACAATTTCATGCTCCCAACTTTGTGGGAACAGTTTGGGGATGACCCCTTCCTGTTCCAACATGACTGCACACCAGTGCACAAAGCAAGATCCATAAAGAAATGGACCTCAACCCAACACCTTTGGGATAAATTAGAGAGGAGACTGCGAGCCAGACCTTCTTGCCCAACATCAGTGCCTGACCTCACAAATGCTCTTCTGGAAGAATGGTCAAACATTCCCATAGACACACTCCTAAACCTTGTGGACAGCCTTCCCAGAAGAGTTGAAGCTGTTATAGCTGCAAAGGGTGGGCCAACTCAATATTGAACCCTACAGACTAAGACTGGGATGTCATTAAAGTTCATGTGTGTGTGTGTAAAGGCAGGCCTCCCAAAACTTTTGACAATATAGTGTGTATATATATATATATATATATATATATATATATATATATATATATACACATATACTACAGGTATATTAAAGACAATCAAGTGCACCTAACCCTCTCATTGATTCATTCTTTTTTTGCTAATTTTTTTCTGCTACACTTTAAGTCCAAGGTCCCTTTAAAGGGGCGAGGGTAGCCCTGGTTTTGGAGCAGCCTAACTGCTGTACTACCTAACCTATAATTCTCCACATCATCAAGACCTAAGAAGTCCCTCAAATCCAGAGTCACTCCCAACCACATCTTTAAGACCTAAGCAGTTCCTAAGATCCAGAGTGACTCCCAACCACATATTCTAGATCTAAGAAGTTCCTAAGATCCAAAGTCACTCTCACCTACATCTTCAGGACTTAAGAGATCTCTCAGATCCAGAGTCACTCCGGACCATATTCTCAAGACCCAACGAGTCCTGCAGATCAGAAATCAATCCTGACCACATCATCCTCATCAAGGCCTAAGTCCCTCAGATCCAGAGTCACTCTGGACCACATCATCAAGACTTAAGAAGTCTTTCAGATCTAGAGTCACTCCTGAATACATCATCACGAACCTAAGAATACCCTCAGAGTCACTCCCAACCAAACCCTACTAGGTAATCTTTTTAGGTCACCCCCACTCCACCCACTAAAACTCACCTTTTGCTGCTCCATTCATCTCTCGGAACCTTTGGAAACACCCAGTAATTATGAGTATGGGGAGCATGTGACCTTCTACCATTTCTCACAAGACGCAGTGCACATGTTTGAGTGGGCAGTCACTAGGCCCGAGCACTTGGGGGAAGAGTGAAGGCTGCTAACCCTACATAATCTAAGACATTGGCCCACACAACGCTTGCATATTTAGTACACTCAGCATATCGCAGGCAGCAATCAAAGTAGCAGGGAAGCATGCCCTATAAAGAGAACCCTTTCCTGCACATGACCATACCAGAACTCCAGCCTAAAATAGTTGAAAAAAATAATATACAATTTAAAGATAAAATAAAAGAACAGCGTTCACCCTAAATCCAGAGTTGTCCTCCACAGTACTTCTTTTCTGCCACAAGACGTCCTTAGCCTCTTGGGTCAAATGATGGTCAGCATCATTCAACCCACTTGCTCTAAACCCAGACTGTATGGACCCACTGCCAGTCTGTGACTGGGCAGTAAAGTAAAGGCAGCACAGTGCTCTCTGTCACTCTGCTCCATCCTCCTGTCAGCGTAAAAACTGGTTAGCTACTTATGCTATTTCTCCCTATCCCAATCTGGGCTCCGCTAAGGACTGGAAGAGGCTGACACCAAGTCAAATTCATGTACTTATGCTGCTTGCATTAAAAAAAAAAACACATTTAATAATGTATTAATTAATACAAAGTTGCATTTTATATCTGCCTAAAGTTCAGCTTTAAAATAAATGGAGATTTTCATTAAACATCAGTAATGCGTGCAAATTTTGGAAATGAAAAAAAACTTATTGGGATACTACTTGGCTTCTCAGCTAAAATCTCAGTTAAAATCCATCCTTTTGTAGAGCTAGTAACAGGAACAGCATACAAATGGTACATTTTTATTCTTTTTTTTTTTTTATTTTGTTACAATAGCACTAAAAATTACCTTTTAGCCAATATTCTGTTAGCACAGCCCAGTAAGTCTACTTGATTGGACAATGTGGACAATGGCGCCCGGAGGGTGAGCTGCCGGCATTTCTGCACTACACAGCAAGTGGTATTCAGTCCCCTGAATTCCCTCCCTGAAGTGTGAGCGCCTGAGGCCAGTTACCGCTATATACAAAGCCATGCCCGGGACCAAGACATCCGAGAGCCCCCCCCCCCCCCCCTCCCCAGCCATTGCCACTGTGAATTTTAAATATCATAGCTTAAACAGATCATAAGCTGGAGCTGAGCAGGAGAAAGAAACTGCCATTCACATCAACATTGTAACTAAATGCACAAGACCCTCATGTATGGAATAAACTCACTGCATTAAAAGCAGACACTTTGTATTTGAATTGTAATAAAACTGGAAACTCCAGCTTGCAATACTATTACCAACCCAGGTTCAACATTTTCCCCTCCTCTATAATCTGCAGTAGTGATGTGCAATTTGTTTTTAACAAATTTCGACAAATTCGTTAATTCTGAAATATCCAAATTAACGAAAACCTGTTTAACCAACGTTTCCAAATATTCATGAATTCAAATATTCCTAAATTTTAAAATTCGTAAATTCAAAATTTGAATCTTCTAAAGATGAGGCACAAGAAAGCCTGAAAACAGTTAGCTGAAGACAAGCAGACTAAGGACATGGATTACTGGAATCACCGAACACTTGGGTGTGGTGGAAGTTTAAGAAGAAATCACCATTTAAGGACTTTTTTACATTAGCAGTTTACCGTATTTGATATGATTTATGTCTGATATATGTTTTTATCACTTGTCACTTGGTGGTCACATATTGCGTCTGAACAATTATATATATATATTTTACTTTATTTCACAGTACTTCCTTAAAGGAAAGTTTAGCGATATAGTTTATTTTTGTATTTTAGCGCCACTGTGTTTTTTCATTTAGTCATATTGGTTTTGCACTTTCTTTAAAAACACCTTATGCAGTATTTTGACCTATAAAGTGGCAGCTTTAGAATAGATTTCACTTATTTCAGCCCTAGGCGCAGTGGTGGTAAGCTAGTTAAAAACAGAGGCGGTATTACTTGCATTACCAAACGGTTGAGGGCATGGATTACTGGAACCATGTCCTGTGGTCTGATGAGACCAAGATAAACTTATTTGATTCAGATGGTGTCAAGCGTGTGTGGGGGCAACCAGGTGAGGAGTACAAAGACAAGTGTGTTTTAGGCCTAGGCGATAAGAAGATTGCCAAGACCCTGAAACTGAGCTGCAGCACGGTGGCCAAGACCATACATCGGTTTAACAGGACAGGTTCCACTCAGAACAGGCCTCGCCATGGTCCACCAAAAGGAGTTGAGTGCACATGGTCAGCGTCATATCCAGAGATTGTCTTTGGGAAACAGACGTATAATAGCTGCCAGCATTGCTGCAGAGGGTGAAGGGGTGGGGGGGGGGGGGGGTCAGCCTGTCAGTGCTCAGACCATACGCCCACACACTGAATGAAATTGGTCTGCATGGCTGTCATCCCAGAAGGAAGCCTCTTCTAAAGATGATGCACAAGAAAGCCCGCGAACAGTTTGTTGAAGACAAGCAGACTAAGGACATGGATTACTGAACCATGTCCTGTGGTCTGATGAGACCAAGCAAGATAAACTTATTTGGTTCAGAGGGTGTCAAGCGTGTGTGGAGGCAACCAGGTGAGGAGTACAAAGACAAGTGTGTCTTGTCTACAGTCAAGCATGGTGGTGGGAGTGTCATGGTCTGGGGCTCTATGAGTGCTGCCGGCACTGGGGAGCTACAGATCATTGAGGGAACCATGAATGCCAACATGTACTGTGACATACTGAAGCAGAGCATGATCCCCTCCCTTCCGAGACTGGGCCACAGGGCAGTATTCCAACATGATAACGACCCCAAACACACCTCCAAGACAACCACTGCCTTGCTAAAGAAGCTGAGGGTAAAGGTGATGCACTGGCCAAGCATGTCTCCAGACCTAAACCCTATTGAGCATCTGTGGGGCATCCTCAAGCAGAAGGTGGAGGAGCGCAAGGTCTCTAACATCCACCAGCGCCGTGATGTCGTCATGGAGGAGTGGAAGAGGACTCCAGTGACAACCTGTGAAGCTCTGGTGACCTCCATGCTCAAGAGGGTTAAGGCAATGCTGGAAAATAATGGTGGCCACACAAAATATTGACACTTTGGGCCCAATTTGAACACTTTCACTTAGGGGTGTACTCACTTTTGTTGCCAGCAGCTTAGACATTAATGACTGTGTGTTGAGTTATTTTGAGGGGACAGCAAATTTACACTGTCATATAAGCTGTAAACTCACTACTTTACATTGTAGCAAAGTATCCCCTGTCTGAGAAATGTTTATAACAATGTTACTTTGTATCTTTGTCTCCTGTCTGTACTATGGTTAGAAACAATGTTACTTTGTATCTCTTTATCTCCCATCTGATCAATGTTTATAAACAATGTTTGGTAGGTGTCACTCAGTGCATGGGGGGTAATAATGGGTGGAAAACAAGGGTGAGCCACTAATGACTTCACCTACTACCTGCATGAGTAAACCTGTTGATGTAGTCTTCAAAACTACATGGGAACGTTGAATTGACATGAGCTGGACCATAAAATGAATGGCAGATGATCAAAACTGCCCCAGATCTAATGTGCTGTCAGAAAGGGTTGTGCTGTGTAGCAGAGCTGTGCAAATCTCAGAACTAGATTAACAAAATTATAAATCCTTTGGTAGCAAAAAAACAAAACAAAACACCCATATATATATTCCATGTGTTTTTAGCTGTTTGCCTGGAGTTCAGCTTTATAGCATGTCAACAAAATGATACAGGATACTAGATTGAGGAAGAACTCAGATCTTGGAGGATAAAAGACAAAGGTCAACATTAATCTATGTTTGGCCAAGGCACTGCGAGATCCTTCCTGACACTTCTTTACAGAAATTCCTTATTTACCTTTTGCAGAGGCGTTGTCAATGAACAGTGCTGAAGAACCTTATTTAATCCCCATCAATCGTTATTTACTTTATGAAACCTTTAACCTTTCAGCCTTGCCTATCTGTCAAGGCCCTTTGTGATCGCAGTGAAGGAAGAAATGATTATGATGTCCCTCTAAGTGACATCTGCTTGGGGCGTCATTCTATCCATCAAGTCGTTTTCTATTAGTGAAACACCTCCGATCTCACACCTTCCAGCCCATTCATCTCAATGTGCTAAAATCTATTTTATGTCAGCAGATTAGGATTAAATAATGGATGAGATAAAATGTGTTCATGTGTATATTCTGTGTGTTTATGTATATATATATATATATATATATATATATATATATATATATATATATATATACATATACACACAGGGGACAAGCAGTCTTTAGAGCAGGGGCGTTGAACTCAAATTTATCAGGGCCGTATCAGCAGTATGGTTGCCCTTAAAGGGCCAGTTTTATCTGTGGGAATATGTATCTACTCTATAGGGGCATGCTAAATACAGAGCGCAGGGTTCAGGAGTGTGCTAAGTACAGAGCGCAGGGTTCAGGAGTGGGCTTTGTACAGAGCGCAGGGTTCAGGAGTGTTAGAAACCATGAATCAGACTGAGACAGAAGTACAGTTAAAATCACAGGTGTTTAATAATAATAAAATAAAGGTAAACAGAGTAAACGTAGTCAAAACATAGCCAGAGTTCAGGAACCGGAACGGATAGTCAGACAAGCCAAAACGTCAGGGAGCCGGAGATGAGCGTAGTAGAGCAGCAAGCCGGACCTGGAGCCAAAAGGAATGTCAGCCATGCAAGTCTTTAACAGGAACACAGGAGAGCGTCTCTAGAGATGTGACCAAGGTGAAAGCAGAGATCATCTGGATTGGACGGCTTAAGTAGGCAGGACTGACGAGCAGGATATCATCAACAGGTGAGTCACTGTGGAGAGATAGGAGCTGGCAATTAGTCGACAGCTGAGCAGCCAGCTTTGAGAAGGAAGGGCTGAGCCCAGCCCTGACAAGGAGCGCGCTATGTACAGAGTGCAGGGTTCAGGAGCACGCTTGCCAACAGAGTGCAGGGCTCAGCAGTGCGCTACGTACAGAGTACAGGGTTCAGGAGCATGTTACGTACAGAGTGCAGGGGTGTGCTAGGTACAGAGCGCAGCGTTAAGAAGTGCGCTACGTACAGAGTGCAGGGTTCAGAAGCACGCTGCGTACAGAGTGCAGGGTTCAGAAGGATACTACGTACAGAGTGCAGGGTTCAGGAGTGTGCTACGTACAGAGTGCAGGGTTCAGGAGCATGCTACGTACAGAGTGCAGGGTTCAGGAGCACGCTACGTACAGAGTGCAGGGTTCAGGAGCACGCTACGTACAGAGTGCAGGGTTCAGGAGCACGCTACCTACAGAGTGCAGGGTTCAGAAGGATGCTATGTACAGAGTGCAGAGTTCAGAAGGATACTACGTACAGAGTGCAGGGTTCAGAAGGATACTACGTACAGAGTGCAGGGTTCAGAAGGATGCTATGTACAGAGTGCAGAGTTCAGAAGGATACTACGTACAGAGTGCAGGGTTCAGAAGCATGCTGCGTACAGAGTGCAGGGATCAGAAGGATACTACGAACAGAGTGCAGGGTTCAGGAGTGTGCTACGTACAGAGTGCAGGGTTCAGGAGCACGCTACGTACAGAGTGCAGGGTTCAGGAGTGTGCTACGTACAGAGTGCAGGGTTCAGGAGCACGCTACGTACAGAGTGCAAGGTACAGGAGCACGCTACGTACAGAGTGAATGGGCCCTCTGTCTCCCGTCTGAACAATATTTATAAACAATGTTACTTTGTATCTCTCTATCTCCTTCTGAGCAATGTTTATAAACAATGTAGCTTTTTTATTTCTCTATCTCCTGCCTGAACAATGCTCATGCCCACCAGCCACAGGAGGTGTGTAGTCATGTGATCGCATAGAAACACTAAAAAAGCAATGTCTTACAAAATATATTGCTGGAGTATCAAAAGTTACCTTTCTCAGGTGGGTTTAGGTAGCCCTTCCATCTACTCATTAGGGCCTCATTCACATGGGTGTACTTCAGTGATGCCCAATGTGAGGGCCGTGTTTGCCCAAATCGGGATACACAGGTGTTCCATGCGTCCCTGTGCAGGTAGCCCCATTCATGTCAATTGGGATGCAGAGGCTGCTCCCAGTTTGACACCCTAGTGGGTGCAGATGTACGTTTTGGAGACCCACATGGCTGTCAAATTAGGAGAAGAAACTGTGTCTGTAGAGCTGCTGCAGCCCAATAAACATGAATGGGGCTGCCTGCACAGGCACACATGGAACACCCCTTCATCCCTGTGCAGGACAAGGCAGCCCTCACACAATTGTATGCTTAAGTACACAGTGTGAATGAGGCCTATATGAATTCTCTTACATGCATGAAGTATATCTATAAAAATATGACCTGGTATAAACCTCTTGCAGTCCCCTATAAAACAGAGCTTAGACTGGGAGAAAGGTAAGCAGCACAAGGAGCCAATGAGCTGTTCTGCCATGCTCATGTGCTTAAAAAGAACATGCTGACAGGAGGAAGGAGCAGAGTGACAGATAAATTAGCTCATCAGTGTGCTGCCTCTCTTTACGCTGTCCAATCACAATCTGGGGGAGGAGCCTCCTGCTCTGCCAGAAAGGGTTGTGCTGCGCTGCAGGGCCGTGTCAACCTTAGAACTGGATGGACAGAAATACACTCACCGGCCACTTTATTAGGTACACCTGATTATTGTGAAAATGAAAATGAATGAAAATGAAAATGAAAATGAACACCTGTTTATTAGCTCGGTAACACAAATTGCTAATCAGCCAATCACATGGCAGAAACTCAATGCATTTAGGCATCTAGACATGGTGAAGACGACTTGCTGAAGATCAAACCGAGCATCAGAATGGGGAAGAAAGGGGATTTAAGTGACTTATAACTTGGCATGGGTGTTGGTGCCAGATGGGCTGGTCTATTTTAAATTACTGGGATTTTCACACACAACCATCTCTCGGGTTTACAGAGAATGGTGGAAGAAAGAGAAAATATCCAGTGAGCGGCAGTTCTGTGGAGGAAAATGCCTTGTTGATGTCAGAGGGCAGAGGAGAATGGGCAGACGTTCCAGGTTCCAGATGATAGGAAGGCAACAGAAACTCCAATAAACACTCGTTACAACCAAGGTATGCAGAATACCATCTCTGAACACACAACACGTTGAAACTTGAAGAAGATGGGCTACAGGAGCAGAAGACCACACCGGGTGCCACTCCTGTCAGCTAAGAACAGGAAACTGAGGCTACAATTGGCACAGGATCACCAAAATTGTTCAATAGAAAATTGGAAAAACGTTGCCTGGTCTGATGAGTCTGGATTTCAGCTGCGACATTCAGATGGTGGGGTCAGAATTTGGCGCACCGATCCATCCTGCCTCGTATCACCGGTTCAGACTGGTGGTGGGGGTGTAATGGTGTGGAGGGATAATTTATTGGCACACTTTGGACCCCTTAGTACCAATTGAGAATTGTTTGTACACCATGGCCTACCTGAGTATTGTTGATGACCATGTCCATCCCTTTATGACTACAGTGTCCCCATCTTCTGATGGCTCCTTCCAGCAGGATAATGCACCATGTCACAAAGCTCCAATCATCTCACCACTGGACAATGAGGTCCCTGTACTCCAATGGCCTCCACACTCACCACATCTCATCCAATAGAGCACCACACTCACCAGATCTCATCCAATAGAGCACCACACTCACCAGATCTTATCCAATAGAGCACCACACTCATCAGATCTCATCCAATAGAGCACCACACTCACCAGATCTCATCCAATAGAGCACCACACTCACCAGATCTCAATCCAATACAGCACCGCACTCACCAGATCTCATCCAATAGAGCACCACACTCACCAGATCTCATCAAATAGAGCACCTTATGGATGTGCAGCCGACAAATCTGCAGCAACTCCGTGATGCCATCGTGTCACTACGGAGCAAAATCTCTGAGGAACGTTTCTGACACCTTGTTGAATCAATGCCAGGAAGAATGAAGCCAGTTCTGAAGGCCAAAGTGGGTCCAACTTGGTACCAGCAAGGTGTAGCTAATAAAGTGTCCGGTGAGTGTATAAACCACCGATATATGAATTTCAACTGGGCAAATATCAATTCAGCCTATTATTGGCTTTTCAGGAAATTGGCTGCATCTTTATGTCTTCGGGTTCTTGCAGGATCCAAGAGCAGCCAAGGGGGGAACCCTCACCAGCACAAGGAGAAGATACAAACTCCATGTAGATAATTCCCTGGTGGAAAGTGAACACAAACCCGGCGCTGCAAGGTAAGAATGCCTTGTTACAATGAAGCAGGGAAGGTCCCTGGAGGCCGTTTATAACGGTGTGTATATAGCTTCCTGCTCCTCGGGAGCGATCGTGTGCATTAGCGAACACTCCACGCTTTTCCTCATTGTTCTTGAAGCTAGCCTAATATGCTTTTTTTTTTTTTTTTTGCAGCACTTGAAGCCTAGTCAAAGCTCTTTGATTGATAGTATGATTATTGCAATTTTCACCCTGACTTCCCTTAGAAACCGGCAGAATGGCTTTAATGACTGTTTCTGCTTAGAAACGACGAGCAACCTAAATAACGGTGGCCGGGGCGGAGAAGGGGGAAGAGGCTCGGTGTCAGCCAGGCATGTCACCCTGAAATGGGAAGACTGGTAATGTGCCATTTATTACTCGAGTGCCTCTCCATGCTTGAGTGGGTCTCGGCTTGTTAATGATATTTCACTCTAATGTTAAATATATATTGTTCCCATTCGCTGGAGACAAGGCAGCATCTTATTTATAGGTTGGTATAAATACGCAGATTTATGTCTCTGCGCAGGAAGACGCACAGACCTTAAAGGTGAACTCCAGCCAGAAGTAACATAAGAACGAACAGCCTGTTGGCTGATAAAATAACCAAAGCAGTTTTTGCTGCAATATTCATCTTAAATCCAGAAATTTCCCTGCAGTATATATTTTTTTCTGCCACGAGATGGCATCCCGGACCAGCCCCCAACCTGTAACTGAACAGTGAAAGGAGAAGCAGCGCAGTGAAGAACTCATCTCTCTGTCACTCTTGTTCCCAAGGTCATATTATTACTAGGATGGGGGGAGGGGCGAGGTCATGTCATTACTAGGATGGGGGGAGGGGGCGAGGTCATGTCATTACTAGGATGGGGGAGGGGGCGAGGTCATGTCATTACTAGGATGGGGGGAGGGGGCGAGGTCATGTTATTACTAGGATGGAGGGGAGGGGAGAAGTCATGTCATTACTAGGATGGGGGGGTGAGGTCATGTCATTACTAGGATGAGGGGTGAAGTCATGTCATTACTAGGATGGGGGGAGGTGAGGCCATGCCATTAATAAGTTGGGGGGGAGGGACAAGGTCATGTCATTACTAGGATGGGGGGGTGAAGTCATGTCATTACTAGGATGGGGGGGGTGAAGTCATGTCATTACTAGGATGGGGGGGTGAAGTCATGTCATTACTAGGATGGGGTGAGGTGAGGCCATGCCATTAATAGGTTGGGGGGGAGGGACAAGGTCATGTCATTACTAGGATGGGGGAGTGAAGTCATGTCATTCCTAAGATGGGGGGGTGAAGTCATGTCATTATTAGGATGGGGGGGCGAAGTCATGTCATTACTAGGATGGGGGGGTGAAGTCATGTCATTACTAGGATGGGGGGGTGAAGTCATGTCATTACTAGGATGGGGGGGCGAAGTCATGTCATTACTAGGATGGGGGGGGTAAAGTCATGTCATTACTAGGATGGGGGGGTGAAGTCATGTCATTACTAGGATGGGGGGTGAAGTCATGTCATTACTAGGATGGGGGGTGAAGTCATGTCATTACTAGGATGGGGGGGTGAAGTCATGTCATTACTAGGATGGGGGGGTGAAGTCATGTCATTACTAGGATGGGGGGGTGAAGTCATGTCATTACTAGGATGGGGGGGTGAAGTCATGTCATTACTAGGATGGGGGGGGTGAAGTCATGTCATTACTAGGATGGGGGGGTGAAGTCATGTCATTACTAGGATGGGGGGGTGAAGTCATGTCATTACTAGGATGGGGGGGTGAAGTCATGTCATTACTAGGATGAGGGGGGCGAAGTCATGTCATTACTAGGATGAGGGGGGCGAAGTCATGTCATTACTAGGATGGGGGGGGGTGAAGTCATGTCATTCCTAGGATGGGGGGGCGAAGTCATGTCATTACTAGGATGGGGGGGTGAAGTCATGTCATTACTAGGATGAGGGGGGCGAAGTCATGTCATTACTAGGATGAGGGGGGCGAAGTCATGTCATTACTAGGATGAGGGGGGCGAAGTCATGTCATTACTAGGATGGGGGGGGGAAGTCATGTCATTACTAGGATGGGGGGGTGAAGTCATGTCATTACTAGGATGGGGGGGTGAAGTCATGTCATTACTAGGATGGGGGGGTGAAGTCATGTCATTACTAGGGTGGGGGAAGGGGGGCAAGGTCATGTGATTACTAGGGTGTTTTCTACAAAATATTTTGAATTATCCTCTCAATATATACATAAATCTCTGAAATAACTCTTTAGACACTTGGAGTATCTTGGCGCCTAATTGGAGTATCTTGGCGCGCAGTGGAAGGGGCGGGTAGTAGTGGGGGGGCCCCAGGACAACTTTTGCATCGGGGCCCACAAGTTTCAAGCTACGCCTCTGATCTCAGTATTTATGTTTGTCTGGAGTTCAGCTACAATATACATCTAACTAAAGTAGTTCACAGATTTGGATTAATGTTATAAATAATATTATGCATGAATATACTTGTATCATTAATGAAAGGTGTATATTACTATTATTTCCAGCAGAGGTATTGGCAGTCGTCAGATTTATAGCTCTGTGTGTGAAGATTCTTTTTGCTTTTTTTTAGCAGGCTTCATCAGACACATTCCCTGTACTGAAAATGTCATTACAAGAACTTTACCTTGTTGGTAAAATTTTGTGTATCAGTGCTGCATGGACTGAGAAGAGGGGGACACCCCAGAGCTTGTCCTGAAAATTAAAAGAATTCCAGGTATGGACATTTTTTTAATAGTTACATTGTTGCAGTTTAGATGTACAGTGTCATGAAAAAGTATTCATACCCCTTTGGTTACAACCAAAAACGTAAATGTATTTTATTGGGATTTTATTTGATAGACCAACACAAGTGGTACATAATTGTGAAGTGGAAGGAAAATGATAAATGGTTTTCAATTTTTTTTTTACAAATAAATATCTGAAAAGTGTGGGGGGCATTTGTATTCAGCCCCCTTTACTCTGATACCCCTAATTAAAATCTAATGGAACCAATTGCCTTCAGAAGTCACCTAATTAGTAAATAGAGTCCACCTGTGTGTAATTCAATCTCCGTATAAATATAGCTGTTCTGTGAAGCCCTCAGAGGTTTGTTAGAGAACCTTAGTGGTCAAACAGCATCATGAAGGCCAAAGAACACACCAGGCAGTTCAGGGATAACATTGTGGAGAAGTTTAAAGACGTTTAAAGTTTAATGGTTGTCCTATTGACAGATTCTCCCACCTGAGCTGTGGATCTCTGCAGCTCCTCCAGAGTTACCATGGACCTCTTGGCTCTTCTCTGATGAATGCTCTCCTTGCCCGGCCGGTAAGTTTAGGTGGACGGCCATGTCTTGGTAGGTTTGCAGTTGTGCCATACTGATGGATTGAACAGAGCTCCGTGAGGTTTTCAAATCTTGGGATATTTTTTTATAACCTAACCCTGCTTTATACTTCTCCACAACTTTATCCCTGACCTGTCTGGTGTGTTCCTTGGCCTTCATGATGCTGTTTGTGCACTAAGGTTCTCTAACAAACCTCTGAGGGCTTCACAGAACAGCTGTATTTCTACTGAGATTAAATTACACACAGGTGGGCTCTATTTACCAATTAGGTGACTTCTGAAGGCAATTGATTCCATTCGATTTTAGTTAGGGGGTATCAGAGTAAAGGGGGCTGAATTCAAATGTACCCCACACTTTTCACATATTTATTTGTAATTTGGAAAACCATTTATCATTTTCCTTCCACTTCACAATTATGTGCCACTTTGTGTTGGTCTATCACATAAAATCCCAATAAAATACATTTACGTTTTTGGTTGTAACATGACAAAATGTGGAAAATTTCAAGGGGTGTGAATACTTTTTCAGGCACTGTAGGTGTTTACAGGGCATTTAGAAGCAAAAAAAAAAAAAAAAAAGAATGTTCAGGAGAAGAGCATGTCAGCAGAAAAATGCTTGACGCGCCTAAACGCGCATTAACGCTGGGCATACTTAGCGCTTGAGCATTAGTTCATTTCAATGGCCAGAATAAATAATTATTTTTTCTGGCCAATGAAAATTAATTACCGCCCCAGCGATTGACACACTTAGACGAGTTGAAACGCGCTTCAACGTGTTTACAAAAACGTGGCTTTATGCGTGTGTTTTTTACGCTGCTTTCCTCTTGCCAGGAGAAAGGTGTTAAGGAGAGCTGGGCGTGCTTGAGACCGGAATGTGAAGCAGCAAAGATGAAGCAATCGACCCCCCCCCCCCCTCCACTTTCCTGTACCCCCTTTATCCCTTTGTAAATAAATTGCAGTGCACTTGAATTAACAGCAAATAACTATTCCTAGTACGCCTCTGCCTTTTTTTGTATGGACTTTTTTTTTTTTTACTTTTTACTCGGCAATCAAAAAAAAAAAAAAAAGAAACATTTTTTTCCCCCAGCAGCGGAGAAGACACATCAAGGTTTAATGTTTCATGTTTCCTTCTCAACAATAAACTGCTCTTTAATTTTCTTCTGGGTATCTCTGCCTTCATCACCCCTGTCCAATTTTCTGCTATAATAGGAGGATATTTTCAAGGTGCTTAGACAGAGAGACTGATAAATCAATTTTTGGAGATCGAAGAGGAAAGAAAAAAAAAAAAAAAAGTACAAAAGTAATAAAAATACAGGAAAAAATAAATAAATTGCGGGGATTTATTAAACCAAGACTTTGCCTGTAGCGGCTGTTAAGGACAAACATGCTGATAACAAAATATATCATTTAAAAAAAAAAAAAGTAAATGTAAATAATGTAACTATATATTATTATTATTATTATTATACAGAATTTATATAAAGCCAACAGTTTGTGCAACACTTCACAAAAGAGAGAGAGAGAGAGAGAGAGAGAGAGAACAGTTATAACATAATTGAATATGAGAGGGTTAGGAGGGCCCTACTTGTGAGTGCCGCCTCCTTTATGTTTCTGTCTTTCTGAATATGTCAGCTGTCTACCTGTTATGGGAAAGAATGAAGATGGCTCGAAGCTCAATTGAACTTTCAGTTTAATTTGCCTAATTGCATTCCAAGTGCATCAAAACATAAACTCTTTTCTGTTAGGAAAGCAGAAGAAAAGTCTGTACCCTGCCAGCATGTTGCAGAGAAGGACCTTCACCCTTTTGGTGGAAGCAGTGGTCTCTCTGCAGAGAGGTCCTAACACATGCCCTTCTGAATCAGAGCTTGAGCTCTTCAATCCGCAAGGGGGCAGGAGCTTTTGTAATGGCAGAGTTATAGGTCTAACCAGGGACTGTCCGGCCGTTGTGGGCACATGGGCGCCCCCCTATGCATGACGTCGCCCCCCTATCCATGACGCCACCCTCCCTATCCATGACGCCACCCTCCCTATCCATGATGCTGCCCTCCCTATCCATGACGCTGCCCTCCCTATCCATGACGCCGCCCCTCCTATTCATGACGCCGCCCCCTATCCATGCTGCTACCCTCCCTATCCATGACGCTGCCCTCCCTATCCATGACGCCGTCCCTCCTATCCATGACGCCGCCCTCCCTATCCATGACGCCGTCCCTCCTATCCATGACACCGCCCCCCTATCCATGACGCCACCCTCCCTATCCATGATACTCCCCTCCCTATCCATGACGCCGCCCTCCCTATCCATGACGCCGCCCCTCCTATTCATGACGCCGCCCCCTATCCATGACGCTACCCTCCCTATCCATGACGCTGCCCTCCCTATCCATGACGCCGTCCCTCCTATCCATGACGCTGCCCACCCTATCCATGACGCCGTCCCTCCTATCCATGACACCGCCCCCCTATCCATGACGCCACCCTCCCTATCCATGATGTTGCCCTCCTTATCCATGACGCCGCCCTCCCTATCCATGACGCCGCCCTCCCTATCCATGACGCCGCCCTCCCTATCCATGACGCCGCCCCTCCTATCCATGACGCCGCCCCTATCCATGATGCCACCCTCCCTATCCATGATGCCGCCCTCCCTATCCATGATGCTGCCCTCCTTATCCATGACGCCGCCCTCCCTATCCATGAAGCCGCCCCTCCTATCCATGACGCCGCCCCCTATCCATGACGCCACCATCCCTATCCATGATGCTGCCTTCCTTATCCATGACGCCGCCCTTCCTATCCATGACACCGCCCTCCCTATCCATGAAGCCGCCCCTCCTATCCATGACGCCGCCCCCTATCCATGACGCCACCATCCCTATCCATGATGCTGCCTTCCTTATCCATGACGCCGCCCTCCCTATTCATGACACCGCCCTCCCTATCCATGACGCCGCCCCTCCTATCCATGACGCCGCCCCTCCTATCCATGACGCCGCCCCTCCTATCCATGATGCCTCCCCCTATCCATGACGCCACCCTCCCTATCCATGATTCTGCCCTCCTTATCCATGACGCCGCCCTCCCTATCCATGACGCCGCCCCTCCTATCCATGACGCCGCCCCTCCTATCCATGACGCCGCCCCTCCTATCCATGATGCCTCCCCCTTTCCATGACGCCACCCTCCCTATCCATGATTCTGCCCTCCTTATCCATGACACCGCCCCCTATCCATGACGCCACCCTCCCTATCCATGATGCTGTCCTCCCTATCCATGATGCAGCCCCTCCTATCAATGACGCCGCCCCCTATCCATGACGCCGCCCTCCCTATCCATGATGCCGCCCCTCCTATCCATGACGCCGCCCCTATCCATGACGCCGCCCTCCCTATCCATGACGCTGCCCTCCTTATCCATGACGCTGCCCCCCCATCCATGATGCCACCTCCCCTATCCATGACGCCGCCCCCCCCCATCCAGGACGCATCAATTTCTATGGTGAGGATGGGCGGGTGGGGGGCAGGGGCTGTTTTTTGAAGGACTGATTAGAGCCAGAGGCTCTAATAGGCTTCAAAATAGGGTGGGCTCATGGTGCAGAGCATTGCGTCTGGAGCCCATCCAGGTGTGTTGCAACAGCAAATGATTATTTGTTGCAACACTGATCCTCCTCCTGGCCAATCGGGAAGCACGTCTGAGAGCCGTCACACGATTGGCTGAAAGTACAGGCGATCCTATTGGACGTCTAGAAAGGAGGAGAGAAGAGATGCATGGCATCTCTATGAAAGGAAACCGGAGCCGCTGCCTGGGACACAACTTCACCCGCTGCCTGACCCGCCACTAAGATGGGGTAACTGCTGGGCATACAGCAGGTGGGGGGAGGGGGTGCTGATAAGGTGCTGGTGAAGTCCATGCCGCATGTCCATGAAGTCCATGCCGATGGCCCGTGAGGGGGGGGGGGGGGGGTTGCTGGATTAGTATGTGCTGCTGGCTTGGGGGGGGGGGGGTTGCTTGATTGCCGCCCTCTAGAAGAAAAGCCCACCAGCCTAAACCTCTGTTAACACCAATGCAACTTGTCATGCAATTTGACAGGTCCAAATCGCCCGACAAGTTGCACCCTGTTGTCGGCAATGGAACCGTTCATATCAGGGCAACACCGACTTTGGGGGTGCCGTACAGATTTGAAAAAGTAGTTTCTGCACTATTTTTTGCCAATTTTAGGTGCGACTTGCATAGTTCATGAAGTTGCACAGATGTCAACCAAGTCACACCTGAATTTGCACTGCTTTGCGGATTTGAAATTGTGGAATTTTAAGTGAAGTCGCACAATTTCAAAGCCGCATTCAGTGTGAACCAGGGCTAACTCATCAGGAAGCATGTTGGACCTCTGCTGAGAGACAGCTGCTTTACAAAATGAGCAAGTATCAGGGAATTCCTATTAGCCAGCTGGTGCAGAAACATGCGCACGTGCATACATCTGCACGAACAGTAGCCAGGCATGCGCAAGAATTGGATTGTTCGGGGAGGCGACATCGCTGGACCGTGGAACAGGTGAGTGCGTGTTTATTAAAAGTCAGCAGCTACACTTTTTATGTATGACTGGAGCTCCTCTTTAAGGGGTGCTGTAACTCAGTGTCAGTGATGACCGGTTGCTTCCATACATAGTCCTGCTACAACCCTGCTAACATCACCGTCAGGAGTGCTTGGACAGGAGATACAAGAAAGGCCACCATAGTCACCTCGGGTCTCATATTAGATAGGTGACATCAAGAGCCCTTCTCTGCAGCATGCTGGCAGGGGACAGGCTTTTCTACATCCCGTGTCACATGTGTTCCTCGTGTCCCTTTGCATCCCTCTGTCTCATCGTCAGGGGTGCATGGGCAGGAGATACATGAGAGGCCGCCCTCGTTATCTCGGTTTCCTATCAGGTACGTGACAGCAAGAGCCCTTCTCTGCTGCATGCTGGCAGAGGACAGGCTTTTCTACTCAGGCTGCTGCTGCTTTTCAAAAAGAACCACCTGTAAAGCCCCGTACACACGATTGGATTCTCCGATGGAAAATGTTCGATGTCAGACTGTTGGCGGAAAATCCGACCGTGTGTACGTTCCATTGGACAATTGTTGTCTGACTTTCCGCCAACAAATGTTGGCTAGCATGTCTTCAAATTTTCCGCCAACAAATGTTTGTTGTCAGATTTTCCGATCGTGTGTACACAAGTCCGTCGGACAAAAGTCCAAAGTACAAAAACGCATGCTCGGATGCAGAAGCGGTCGTTCTTGTAAACTAGCGTTCGTAATGGAGAATTGACATTCGTGACGCAGCAAATTATGAAATCTGGAAATGCAGCGCACAATTCTCCTCTTCTTTAATGGGATAATAATGAAGCTGCTTTGCTGGTGATACTGATGGAGTTATTGCAAACAAATTTTTAAGGGCTTTTTTTTTTCTATATCAAGAATAATATTATTATGTTTTTTTTTTTTTTTTTTTATTTGGGCAACTTACCACAACACCATTATTATCCCGTAGTTTATAAGATCAAAGATACAACTATGTTGGTGTCCCTTGTTAATGTTACATTGTATTTTTTTAAATGTAACTGCCGACTCCCAAACTGTCATTTGAAGTAAAACACATAGCCAAGTATTATTCTACACAATTTTTTTATTGTGCATTAAAAAAAGGAAACAAAATTAGACATGATATCTGCCAATAGAACTTAACCAAAAAGTGCATTCTATGTATCCAAAAATATAGAAAATATACCAAATCAAATCATTATTCAACCAAAAAAATAATGTCAAAGCAATAACTCCAAGGCCAATAATAAATAACACGTTATCTCCTCATATTCCGCAACATGTTTGGTTGACGAACAGCCGTTCAGAAACTAACTGAAAAGTGTGAAATGAAAAGCGCGAATCAACACTCACCAAACTTCTACTAACACGAAATTAGCAGAAGGAGCCCAAAGGGTGGCGCAAAAGAGCTGAAAAACCACGTAGTACGTCACTACGTTCGTATTTGTTGGCCAACAATTGTGTGTCCGTGTGTATGCAAGACAAGTTTGGGCCAACGCCCTTCGGAAAACAGTCCACGGTTTTGTTGGCGGAAAGTCCGATCGTGTATGAGGCATAAGACTTTGCAAACCTTTTTTGTTTCATGTCCTCAGAATGTATTTCGCTAATTTAAACAGAAAGTTCCATTGGACTTCAAGTCAACCTAATTCTTTCACATAAGAGGTAGACAGCTGACTTATTCAGAAGGAGCCGAGCAGCAGCAGTCTTCAACCCCACCACCCAATCAGTGCTTCCTTTAAGATAAACTCATATTCCTCCTGTCCCTCTTCACCCTCTGTCTCACCTTCAGGGGTGCTTTGGAAGGAGATACACAAGGGAGGTGTCATTTTGGTCTCCTACCAGGTACATGACAGCAAGAGTCCTTCTCTGCAGCTTGCTGGCAGGGAACGGGCTTTTCTACATCCTCCATCACACGTGTTCCTCCTGTCCCTTTGCACCCCTTTCTAACTTTCAGGGGTGCATGGGAAGGAGATACAAGAGAGGACGCCCTCTTTATCTAGGTTTCCTATCAGGTATGTGACAGCAAGAGTCCTTCTCTGCAGCTTGCTGGCAGGGGACAGGCTTTTCTACATCCTCCGTCACACGTGTTCCTCCTGTCCCATTGCACCCCTTTCTAACCTTCAGGGGTGCATGGGAAGGAGATACAAGAGAGGACGCCCTCTTTATCTAGGTTTCCTATCAGGTATGTGACAGCAAGAGTCCTTCTCTGCAGCTTGCTGGCAGGGGACAGGCTTTTCTCTACATCCTCCCTCATATGTGTTCCTCCTGTCCCTTTGCACCCTCTACCTCACCTTCAGGGGTGCTTGGGCAGGAGATACAAGAGAGACCTTCATCGTCATCTCAGCCTCCTATCAGGTACGTGGCAGCAAGAGTCTTTTTTTGCAGCATGCTGGCAGGGGACAGGCTTTTCTACATCCTCTGTCACACGTGTTCCTCCTGTCCCTTTGCACCCTCTACCTCACCTTCAGGGGTGCTTAGGCAGGAGATACAAGAGAGACCACCATCGTCATCTCAGCCTCCTATCAGGTACATGGCAGCAAGAGTTCTTCTCTGCAGCATGCTGGCAGGGGACAGACTTCTTTTTTTCTTTTTTTTTTTTTTTACTCAGGCTGTGGCTGCCTTCTGGAGAAAAACAGCTGTAAGACTTTGCACACCTTTTTGTTTCATGCACTCAGAATGTATTTCGCTAATTAAAACAGAAAGTTCCAACGGGACTTTCAGTCAACTTCATTCTTTCACATAAGAGGTAGACAGCTGACATATTGAGAAGGAGCCGAGCAGCAGCAGTCTTCAACCCCACCACCCAATCTGTGCTTCCTTTAAGATAAAGAAGGCAATGTATTTCATGGTTTGCACATAAGAAACTCTTTTTCCGCCCGTCATCGCTGACAACAGAAGTAGAATTAATAATAAATGTAAATGCAGCAGAATCCAGATTAAAGGCAAGCGGTTTCCAGGGCCCGTTTAAGACATGACAAGAGAGAAGCAGATTGGCATTGAGGAAGCCGCTGGCGGAGAGCCAGGAGCACAAATAACTTTCTGTGCCGAGACTTCAAGAGAAGCCCTGTACAGAGGAATTAAAACCGAGAACACTTACAATTAAATTCACGTCTTGGACTGTTCACAAGACTCTTTTTCCCACGTAAATTGTTCAGTTCCCCACTTCTCTGCACACTCAAAACGTATCGCCGCCTCCATGGAGAGCCAACTCTTGTTAATGAAGGACTTTGCTAAAGAATGGTGTGCATCTTTCAGAGCTGGCAACGGTCCTTGTTCTAGAGGGACGGTCCCTCTCCTGGAACCAAATCCCTCTGTCCTTCTATCCCGCATAATGGTCCCTCTTCTATCTGCTGTAGAAAATTGTACATCATGGACAAGCTTTATATTTAATTCTCAACCAAAATTACTTGGTCATGTAACTCTACACCCAAAAGATTTGCATCCCCTTTTTAGGCAGATAGAGCTCTTGGTGGAGTTTCATAATTTGGAGGAGGTTCGAGCATAGCTCCCAACTGTCCCTGATTTTGAGGGACTGTCCCTGATTTCGAGGGACTGTCCCTGATTTGGAGCAATGTCCCTCTGTCCCTCATTCCTCCTCATTTGTCCCTCATTTTGGTCTGATCTATATAGATATATACAGGGCTTCAGAGGCGGCTCTCTAATTAGGCAAATTAGGCGGTCGCCTAAGGCCTCGCACTCACAGGGGCCTCGCGGCCGCCTAATTTGTCTGTTCTCAATTACTGAAGTTGACGCCGGCGGCTCCGCCTACCCCCACTGGGACTTTGTGGCTTAGGATCTGACGGACAAATCTGATACTGCCCGCAGCCTGAGGAATAGCGGCCTCATCACGGAGCATCCCAGTCCGTGGGGCCTCATGTGTAAGTTTTGCCTAAGGCCTCACAAAGCCTAGAGCCGCCTCTGCAGGGCTTTTTTCAGGGGGAACTTGGGGGAACTCAGTTCCACCACCTCTGGCTCAGACCCTTTGGAGGGGCCTGCTGACCACACAGAAGTCCGGTTTCTGTGTTTACAAGTGTCAGCTCTGCGCTCTGTGTGTAACCCCCCTGACCTCTGCACTCTATATAATGCAAGTCTGGTATTTAATGCCCCTTTAGGACCCTTCTACTGTTCGTGAAATTTGACTGACCACACCGACTATTTGATGTGATTTGGAGGGTGTGTGTGGGTGGAGGGGTTTTGGGGGGTCGTGGTTGAGTTCCAGCACCTATTGTTTGAGAGAAAAAGCTCTGGATGTATATAAAATGCACTTTTTATGTATCAAAAAGTGTTTTCCAGTGCTAAACCTTTCATCTGATTTCTAAATTGCTGCATTTGTAGATTCCAAAAACCAATATAGAGGAATAGTCATGGCCGTCTTTACTATTAATTGGTCCCTGGGCAGACATTTTCTTGCCCCCCCCCCCATGCAATTTTGTGCTCCACCTGCTCTGAGACTCAAAATCAGTTTACTAAATCAAATCAGGCAGTGATTGCGATTGGTTGCTAGAGGTTACAACACATCAGTACCACTCACTGACTGGCTGCTAGAGGTCACAGCACACATTAAGGATCACTGATTTAGTTGCTAGAGGTTACAGCACGTGACTTCTGCTTGTTAAATGGTTGCTAGAGATTACTGTACATCAATACTGCTCACTGATTGGTCGCTAGAGGTTACTGCACTTTAGTACTGCTCACTGATTGGTTGCTAGACTGTACTCAGGGAGGCATGATATACATATGAATGCCGAATCTATTTGCATATCAATGTAGACGGTCCAACGCTATTAACATATTAATGCTGCCGCTATTTACATGGCAATGCAGGTTATTTACATGTAAACACAGGGTCTGCAGGTAGGGTTGCCACATCCTCCCGTTTAATCCAGAATACATATAAATTACACGGGTTCTGAGGCTGATTGATGCAGATAAGGCACCAAGTGAGTTTAATTACCACTTTAATCAACCACAGAACCTGTGTAATTAATGTGTGTCCTGGATTAAAGGGATGATGTGGCAACCCTATCTGCAGGTGAGTCATCTGTACATGACAATTGGGCAGCATTAGTAACAGAACTTCACACTGAGATATTGGGACACCGCACAGGACTAAAACTTCAAGCGACAAGGGAATTTAAACTGGGAAAGTTGGCAAGTGTGAGGCAGCTGCTTTGGGCCCCAAAACTGCCCCTTTTGCTCTGCCTTAAAGACGGCCCTGGGAATAGTAGTGGCAAAAAAACACTTGTGGGTTCAACCAATCTTATTTTTTTTTGTACAATTCTCCTTTAAGGGGGTGTGGCAAGGGGTGTGTCCTATGCCTGCATACTTTTGCTGATTGGTGTCCCTCATTCCCATCTCAGGAAGTTGGGAGGTATGAGTTCGAGTTCACTACAATGCATCGTGTCTGTGGTCAACTCTCTTGATATGCCTGGCCTCAAGTGCAGCCCCCGACATTACCCCGACATTACCAAAGGACCGCACATAAAAGTGAGTGAATATTTATTATTAGAGACAGCAGACACAGGATACAGGCAAAACCTATGGGCATGAGCAAGGCCACTGATGAGGCAGTACAGCCAGCCCTCCTGTACTGGGCCCGGCACCATCAGTTCAAAAGGGGGGTGCGGGCACCCGCTGAGCAGGAGGGCCAGCTGTACTGTTATATTGCAGTCACCCTTCCTCTTCTCCCTCCCCCCTGAAGCGCTGCCAGCTTCTCTTCCTCTTTCTCCCTCCAGCTGCACTGCAGGGGGATTGGTGTGCCTTCCATCTGCTGTCCGGGACCCCACATTTGCCTCTTTCCCCCGCAGCACCGCCGGCTTCCCTCCTCTCCTCTTCTGCCGGCAGCTACTGTGGGCACAAAGGAAGATTTTCCAGGATAGAGAGTGGCTGAAGGGGCCAGAAAATATGTCATTTACTGGCCCCTTCCTTTCCGGAATGAACACATGAGTAATTGCTGGCACAATACCACATGGGGTATCAGCATGTGTACAGTACAATCCCATCCAACCACATTTGCAGCTTAAAGGAGAAGTACAGCCAAAGCTCAATAGGCTGTACTTTCCCTGTGGATCACATGTGAATATTTCCCCTGTGGATCAGTTCGTTCTGCACTCCTGTGACCCGTTTTTAGCAGACAGCGGGCTGAAGCTCAGTGTAGGCTGACATTACAGAGCCGGTTCAGGCTTGGGAAGGATTGCAACCATACAGTCAGGGATCCGTCCACATGCCTGGACCGACACTTGGCTCAGCCACTCCGCAGCCCAGCGCTTCAGTAAACGAGTGGGGGGGGGGGGGGGCAAGCAGAGAATAGTGACCGACAGTCACCAGCTCCCTGCTCATGGAGCTGCGAACCGAGCGATCGGAGGTGTTTGATCGCTCAGTTCTCAGTGTTAGGGCTGGCGGCGGACAGATGCTGCATCTACCTAGGTAAGTATGATTCAAGAAAAAAGTTCCCATACATCTCTTTTAAGTAGGTCGCTCGGGAAGGTTGCAAAAAATTGCAGCCCAACCACCTATTTGTACCACCCCCCGGGGGTCACACTTGGGGCAGTCCTTGTTGCCCCTCTGAAAAGCAATGTGCGGTGGGTCACTTTCTGAGGGCATTTAACCGGTGTCTGGTAAGGTCACCTCCTTACTGCCTGTTTTAACCCTGAAAACACCACGCCACAACTGCATGCGATTTCTGGGCGGTTGCGGGTTGGTCCCAGTCACTTGAAGGAATCACTTTCAGCTCTGATAATGCCCACCGAACATGATGTGGGGCATGTGGTGTATTTAGGTATTTGTGCTGCCCTAGGCCTGACTAAACTCATGCACCTCCTAATTTAAATATGACCCACCCCTTCCTGTCAAGGCCACACCCCTTGCTGTTTAAGACCCGCCCTGAAATATTAGAGTGAGGACTAGTTCTGAGGGCCTGGGGGGGGGGGCAATGGATTCCCTTAATTTGCATAGATTTCCTCTCACTTCCTGTTTGGCTATGGGGCAGGAAGTGAAGGGAAATCTCTGCAATGGGACAGGGATGGTAAAAAATAAACTGACAGGGGCTATAACTCTTCCTTATGCTATCCAAAATGGAAAAAAAAGTATTGCCTATAGTTCTACTTTAAGCACAAATTTCTGATAATTTTCTGGAGTGGACTAAGAAGAAATAACTATGCCAATGGTGCAGCAGAAAACATAGAGCACAGTGAGGAAGGTTTGTGGTCCAGGATGATAGGACAGACAAAATTAAAAGTGGCCCCCCCCTCAGTTGCAGAATGCCAGCCGCCCTCATACCGAAAGCAGTCTAACAGTGTAGCGCAAGCCAGCGGGGAATCTTTCCCTGCTGCCCCCCTGCAAAGTGCTGCCCTAGGCCTGGGCCTTGTCGGCCTAGGCCAGGATATAGCGTTGTGAACAACCCCATGCAGACCATCGTTGCAGTTTAAGGGTGGCCGTTCAATGAGGGTGTTATAACTGCAGTTCAACTTCCTATTTTTACCCCCCACCGCCTGTGGGAATGAACCCATATTGGAATGCCCATGTTCTAGGCACAAAATAAAAACTGTTTAATACATCCGGGCTCCCATTCAAATATCAGGTCTGGAAATTTGAAGGGCTTTCCAGCGAGTTGACTCAAGGGTGGCGAATCTCACTTCCCGGGATGGACTGACCCTTTAAATGAATTTTTGCCACCCGGCTGATTTCCATGCACAGGACGGCCGCAGACTCGTTTTCCCCGGGATGTGCCGAGAATACAGAACGGCTGACGGCTTTCAAGAAATTAATGGAAGAGCAGAGTCCGCTGCCTGTACAACCGGGGTCAGCGAGATGCTGAGCCCAACACTTGTGAACGGCTGGAAAATCCATACTGACCTCAGCGTGAAGCCGCGGCGGAAATAAATCAAAGGTACATCAAACCGTCACCGGGAAAGCGTCAAGTCACTTTGACATTGGCGGGCAGCAGCAGAGGCCGAACCCTCTGTGTCTCCCGACATCAATCTCCGCGCTGCAGATGAATTTCATTTTATTGGACGTATAATTCTTCACCGCCGCTTTCAGGAAATATTCGGAGAGCCCCCGATTCCCCCCTCCCCCACCCACCGGCCTTTACCTCCGCTCTCTCCCCATCACCGGGGCGGCCCCCCCAGATTGGACAGGGAGACAGGAGGCTATATTTTTATAAGTGCGGTCATGAAAATTACCGCCTCCTCTTGACCTTTGCCCCAGAGATGCGCCGATCGGCTTCTTTGAAACGGAACAGCAATAACGGACGTCATCTTGAATTACGTTGGCTCCGTTAAAAAAAAAAAATGGTAAATCAGGAGTTCGGTTTGATTAAGTGTTTTACTGGCCAATGACTATTAGAGGTAATCTATAGGCCCTGAAGACGTGTGTGAAAATTAGATCTATTTTAAAATTAAAAAAAATCTTTTTTTATTTTAAAAATTCAATAAAAAAATCTTTTTTTTTTAATTTTAAAAATTCAATAAAAAAATCTTTTTTTTTATTTTAAAAATTCAATAAAAAAATCTTTTTCTTTAAATTTTAAAAATTCAATAAAAAATCTTTTTTTTATTTTAAAACTTCAATAAAAAAATCTTTTTTTTGAATTTTAAAAATTCAATAAAAAATCTTTTTTTTTATTTTAAAAATTCAATAAAAAAATCTTTTTTTTTTGAATTTTAAAAATTCAATAAAAAATCTTTTTTTTTATTTTAAAAATTCAATAAAAAAATCTTTTTTTTTATTTTAAAAATTCAATAAAAAATCTTTTTTTTATTTTAAAAATTCAATAAATTTTTTTTTTTAAATCTGTTTTAATTTATCATATATTTGGGGCTAAAAACAAATGAAATAAATACCAATATGACATTTGGATATGCATATTGAATGTATACAACTTGCAGCCAGCAGGTGGCAGCCAGTCACTTATGATCACTGGTTTCTGATGATACAGTGCCTTGAAAAAGTATTCATACCCCTTGAAGTTTTCCACATTTTATTGCTTACCCACCTCTACTTTTCCTTCATCGAATATATTTTGTACCATGAACTTTTCTACAATAAAAAAAAAACGTTTGTAAACAAAAAAAGAAATTTTCCACATGTTGTCATGTTACAACCGAAAACGTAAATGTATTTTATTGGGATTTTATGTGATAGACCAACACAAAGTGGCACATAGAAAAGGAGAAGGAGTTGGGACTTTGAGTGAGGCCCGCCATGTCAAATAAGAACAAGATCGACACATAAATGAAATTACATTACATGATTTATTACAAAGTGGCACATAATTGTGAGGTGGGAGGAAAATGATACATGGTTTTACAGATTTTTTACAAATATATGAAAAGTGTGGGGTACATTTGTATGGCGCCCCCCGGAGTCAATACTTTGTAGAACCGCCTTTCACTGCAATTACAGATGTAAGTCTTTTTGGGGATGTCTCTACCAGCTTTGCACATCTAGAGAGGGACATTTTTGCCCATTCTTCTTTGCAAAATATCTCAAGCTCTGTCAGATTGGATGGAGAGCGTCTGTGAACAGCAATTTTCAAGCCTTGCCACAGATTCTCAATTGGATTTAGGTCTGGACTGTGACTGGGCCTTTCTAACACATGAATATGCTTTAATCTAAACCATTCCATTGTAGCTCTGGCTGTATGTTTAGGGTCGTTGTCCTGCTGGAAGGTGAACCTCCGCCCCAGTCTCAAGTCTTTTGTAGACTCTAACAGGTTTTCTTCTAAGATTGTCCTTTATTTGGCTCCATCCATCTTCCCATCAACTCTGACCAGCTTCCCTGTCCCTGCTGAAGAAAAACATCCCCCCAACATAATGCTTCCACCACCATGTTTCACGGTGAGGATGGTGTGTTCAGGGTGATGTGCAGTGTTGGTTTTCTGCCACACATAACGTTTTGCTTTTAGGCCAAAAAGTTCCATTTTGGTCTCATCTGACCAGAGCAACTTCTTCCACATGTTTGCTGTGTCCCCCACATGGCTTCTCGCAAACTGCAATGTCTTTCTTCTTGTCACTCTTCCATAAAGGCCAGATTTGTGGAGAACACGACTAATAGTTGTCCTGTGGACAGATTCTCCCACCTGAGCTGTGGATCTCTGCAGCTCCTCCAGAGTTACCATGGACCTCTTGGCTCTTCTCTGATGAATGTTCTCCTTGCCCGGCCGGTCAGTTTAGGTGGACGGCCATGTCTTGGTAGGTTTGCAGTTGTGCCATACTCTTTCCATTTTCGGATGATGGGTTGAACAGAGCTCCGTGAGATGTTCAAAGCTTGTTTTTTTTTTTTTTTTATAACCTAACTCTGCTTTAAACTTCTCCACAACTTTATCCCTGACCTGTCTGGTGTGTTCCTTGGCCTTCATTATGCGTTTTGTTCACTAAGGTTCCTTTAACAAACCTCTGAGGGCTTCACAGAACAGCTGTATTTATACTGAGATTAAATTACACACAGGTGGGCTCTATTTACTAATTAAGTGATTTCTGAAGGCAATTGGTTCCGCTAGATTTTAGTTAGGGGTATCAGAATAAGAGCCCTTTCACACTGGGGGCCGTGTTAGCGGTAAAGAGCCGCTAACTTTAGCGGCATTTTCCCGGTGCTGTGCGGGTGGGAGCGGGCACCCACATCCAAAGAAGGGGTTAACATGGGGGTAAAAGCGCCTGAAAAAGCGACACTGCCGAAACGCTTTGCAGGCGCTTCGGCAGCGCTGCCCAAAGATTTCAATGGCATGGGCAGTTTAGGAGAGGTGTATACATCGCTCCTGCACTGCCCAAAAGATGCTGCTTGCAGGACTTTTTTTTTCAGTCCCGCAAGCGCACCGCCCCTGTGTGAAAACACTCGGCTTTCACACTGGGGAGGCTTGAGAGGGAGGAGTATGTAATGTACAGAGTGCAAGTAACAGGAGTATATAACGTACAGCGTTCATGGGTCTGCAGTATGTAATGTACAGTGTGCAGAGGTCAGGTGTATGTAACAGACTGAGTGCAGGGCACAGGAGTATATAATGTACAGCATGCAGGGCTCAGGAGTATATAATGTACAGCATGCAGGGCTCAGGAGTATATAATGTACAGCATGCAGGGCTCAGGAGTATATAATGTACAGCATGCATGGATCAGGAGTATGTATTGTACAGAGTGCAGGTGTCAGGAGTATGTAATGTACAGAGTGAAAGGGATAATGTTCAGAGTGCTGAGTCACTTAATATTACTACGCCTGCTCCCAAAAGCAAAAAATGCTCCTGACCCTCCCCAAGCCCCTCCCCACTCCCCACCCCCATCTGCCCCAGGCTCTCCTGCTGCACCAATGAGGCCCAGGAACTTTCCTATAAGTGCTGGGAGCCGTGGCCTGCACCCGTGAAAAATAAGAAGTAGCAATATAGCTGTATATTGTAATGTGATAGATCCATTCATGCATACTTATTGATGAAGAAACACGTTCTGCAGGCACATCTATCACAACATTCAGCCCAACCCTGAATATTAACACCCGGCAATCCTTGGCATTCTTCATTTCCCGATGGTACATCCACTTCAAACATCTACAATTTCCAACTCAGCTCATATCATGCCAATTATTTCTCACTGTCCCTGACCACAACGCACATCATGCATGAGAACCGCCATCCCAGCGACAGCAATGGGAGAGATAAATCATCTGTGATACAAAAGTAACAATTACATAGAAGCTGATAATTATGAAATATGTATATCGGTGTGCGGGAACACCTGTCTGTGTTATTTACACCATGTGAGCTTCATATATCAGCAGAATGGATGCAAATCAGATTTACTGACAACTACCAGGCCAGCCAAATGAATCGAATATTAGACATTCCATGCATGTGCATAATTATAAAACAACAGCAGCAGATAAATTCAATCATTGCAAATGCTTTCCAGGAATCTGCAATTTTTGAACCAGCAATGCTCCTAGACCCAAGGTGCCCAACCAGAGGGCCGCATGTGGCCCTTTGGCACTTTTTATGTGGCCCTCGGGACCCCTGAAGACACTAATCTGTGTCTCTAATTTCCCCTATTATAGCAGTGATTTCTAGCTGTCAAAAGTGATGTTTACAGTCTACAAGAGTCTCCTAAAGCATGTCCCCAGTCTCCAACAACTCCTATATCATGTCCACAGTCTCTGACCATCTCCTGTATCATGTCTGCAGTCTCTGACCATCTCCTGTATCATGTCTGCAGTCTCTGACCATCTATTGTAGTATGTCTGCAGTCTCTAACCATCTTTCACATCATGTCTGCAGTCTCTGACCATCTCCTGTACCATGTCTGCAGTCTCTGACCATCTCTTGTAGTATGTCTGCAGTCTCTGACCATCTCCTGTATCATGTCTGCAGTCTCTGACCATCTCTTGTACTATGTCTGCAGTCTCTGACCATCTCTTGTATCCTGTCTGCAGTCTCTGACCATCTCTTGTACTATGTCTGCAGTCTCTGACCATCTCTTGTATCATGTCTGCAGTCTCTGACCATCTTTTGTATCATGTCTGCAGTCTCTGACCATCTCCTGTATCATGTCTGCAGTCTCTGACCATCTTTTGTATCATGTCTGCAGTCTCTGACCATCTCCTGTATCATGTCTGCAGTCTCTGACCATCTTTTGTATCATGTCTGCAGTCTCTGACCATCTCCTGTATCATGTCTGCAGTATCTGACCAGCTCTTGTATCATGTCTGCAGTCTCTGACCATCTCTTCTATCATGTCCACAATCTCTAACCATCTTTCACATCATGTCTGCAGTCTCTGACCATCTCCTGTACCATGTCTGCAGTCTCTGACCATCTCTTGTAGTATGTCTGCAGTCTCTGACATCTCCTGTATCATGTCTGCAGTCACTGACCATATCTTGTATCCTGTCTGCAGTCTCTGACCATCTCCTGTATCATGTCTGCAGTCTCTGACCATCTCTTGTATCATGTCTGCAGTCTCTGACCATCTCCTGTATCATGTCTGCAGTCTCTGACCATCTCTTGTATCATGTCTGCAGTCTCTGACCATCTCCTGTATCATGTCTGCAGTCTCTGACCATCTCCTGTACTATGTCTGCAGACTCTGACCATCTTTTGTATCATGTCTGCAGTCTCTGACCGTCACCTGTATCATGTCTGCAGTCTCTGACCATCTCCTGTATCATGTCTGCAGTCTCTGACCATCTCCTGTACTATGTCTGCAGACTCTGACCATCTTTTGTATCATGTCTGCAGTCTCTGACCGTCACCTGTATCATGTCTGCAGTCTCTGACCATCTCTTGTATTATGTCTGCAGTCTCTGACCATCTCTTGTATCATGTCCACAATCTCTGACCATCTTTCACATCATGTCTGCAGTCTCTGACCATCTCTTGTAGTATGTCTATTATGTCAACTATTGTTGCAGGAGGTATGTTTTTGCTGGTAAGGGGATACATTGTTGCTGGGGGGTCAATTGTTGCTGGGAGGGATCTACTGTTGAGGAAGTGGTCTATCGTTGCTGGCCGCTGGGAGATCTGTTGTTGCTGGTGTGGGTCTATTTTTGCTAAGGGGGTATTTGTTGCTATGGGGGTGTATTGTTACTAAGAGATATACTGTTGCATGAGATCTATTATTGCATACCTCCCAACATTTTGAGATGGGAACGAGGGACATAGGACACACCCCCTTCCACACCCCCTTAAAAGGGAATTAAAACAAAAAAAATTAGTTAAACCCACAAGTGCTTTCTTTTACCACTACTATTTCTTCATATTGGGTTTTGGAATTTACAAATGCAGCAATTTAAAAATCAAATGAAATGTTTAGCTCTGGGAAACACTTTTTGAAAGATAAAAAGTGCATTTTATATACAACTATATAGATCAGACCAACATGAGGGACAAATGATGGGGGAAGAGGGACAGAAGGACATTGCTCCAAATCAGGGACAGTCCCTCGAAATCAGGGGCTGTTGGGTGCTATGATTATTGTTGGGGGGTCTATTGTATTATCGCTGGGGGGGGGGGTATTGTTACTGAGGGATCGAGTGTTGCATGGGGGATCTATTGTTGCTGGCTGCAAGGGATGTATTTTACTGCTTTTCTTGTTATCATTAACAAATTCCATTCCACCACAATATTATGTTCGGTTTTGTATTCTGTAAAAGGGATGGTGATGGGAGGTAGGTGGAAGGGGGTGGAACCAAGGAATGGTGCTATGAGGTGGGTAGAGGGGGTGGAGACAAAGGGTGACTCGGAAGGAGGGCGTTCCTGCTCCTATACTCTGACAAAAAAAAGCCCTGCTACTACCAGCGTACTGTAACAATGGAGCCTTGCTATTTGTGTGTAAGCAGCAGTCTCTCTGCAGATCCCCTGCTGAGTCAGAGCTGTAGTATTTTCAATTTAGAAAAGCTCATGCTCCTCGTTGACTGGTGATCTCTAGTCAACAGGGAACATGAGCTTTTCTTATTGAAGTGTTATAGCTCTGACTAAGCAGCGGGCATGTCAGACCTCTGCAGAGAGACTGCTGTTTCCACGCTGCCATTTCAGGGAGGGGTGATTTAATCCACCCTATGCAAACTCTGACACCATCTGACATAGGGCTATGGCTGTAAAGGAATGAAGTGGCGAAGGAACAGAGAGGTGGAGGAGCGGTGCAGAGGAGGGACAAAGCAGCGGAGAGATGCAAGGTAGGTGAGTCAGAGGGTGGACATTAACCGCTTCAGCCCCAGGGGGTTTTACTTCCTTAATGACCAGTCCATTTTTTGCGATACCGCAATTTAACTGACATTTGCGAGGTCGTGCGACGCTGTACCCAAATAAAATGTATGTCCTTTTTTCCCCCACAAATAGAGCTTTCTTTTGGTGGAATTTGATCACCTCTGCAGTTTTTTTTTATAAACAAAAAAGAGCGACAACTTTGAAAAAAAAAAAAAAAAAAAACAATATTTTTACTTTATGCTATAATACATATCCAATAAAAAAAATGTAAAAAAATCTAATTTCTTCATAAATTTAGGCCAATATGTATTCTGCTACAAATTTTTGGTAAAAAAAATCCCAATAAGTGTATATTAATTGGTTTGCGCAAAAGTTATAACGTCCACAAACTATGGGATATTTCTATGACTTTTAAGAAAATAATTTTTTTTTAACTAGTAATGGCGGCGATCAGCGATTTTTAGTGGGATTGTGACATTGCGGCGGACAAATCGGACCCCTAACTGAAATTTTTGACACTTTTTGGGGACCAGTGACACTAATACAGTGATCAGTGCTAAAATAATGCACTGATATGCCCCGTACACACGGTCGGACATTGATCGGACATTCCGACAACAAAATCCATGGATTTTTTCCGACGGATGTTGGCTCAAACTTGTCTTGCATACACACGGTCACACAAAGTTGTCGGAAAATCCGATCATTCTGAACACGGTGACGTAAAACATGTACGTCGGGACTCTAAACGGGGCAGTAGCCAATAGCTTTCATCTCTTTATTTATTCTGAGCATGCGTGGCACTTTGTGCGTCGGATTTGTGTACACACGATCGGAAATTCCGACAACGGATTTTGTTGTCGGAAAATTTTATAGCCTGCTCTCAAATTTTGTGTGTCAGAAAATCCGATGGGAAATGTGTGATGGAGCCCACACACGGTCAGAATTTCCGACAAAAAGGTCCTATCAGACATTTTCTGTCAGAAACTCCGACCGTGTGTACGGGGCATTACTGTTCTAATGGCACTGGCATTAAAGGGGTTAACACCAGGGGCGATCAAAGGGTTAAGTGTGTCCCTAGTGGGTGCATGCTAACCGTGGGGGGGATGGTCTGACTGGGTAAAGACAGAGATTGGTGTTCCTGCTTAGCAGGAACACAAGATCTTCATCTTCTCCCCTGTCAGTTCGCCGTTCTGCCTCTCCCGTAAACGATCGCGGGTGGCCGGTGGACATCAGGTCCGCCATACCCGCTAATTGCCATCCCATGTCCAGGTCCGCCTCCGGCGGCGTGCACGTGCCCCCGCAGTGTCTATTGCACGAAATGACATACAGGTACATCGTTTCGCTGTGCCACCTATCAATGCCCTTCAGTGCTGCCCTTCAGTGCCACCTATCAATGCCCTTCAGTGCCACCTATCAATGCCATTCAGTGCTGCCCTTCAGTGCCACCTATCAATGCCCTTCAGTGCCACCTATCAAAGCCCTTCAGTGCCGCCCATCAGTGCCACCCAACAGTGCCACCCTTCAATGCCAACCAGTGCCGCCTCTTAGTGCCCACCAATGCCGCCTATTAGTGCCCATTAGTGCTGCCTTATCAGTGCCATTCAGTGCCGCCTTATCAGTGCCCATCAGTGCAGCCTCATCAGCGTACATCAATGAAGGAGAAAAATTACCTGTTTGCAAAATTTATTAACAAAATATAAAACGGTTTTGTATTTTTTTTTTTTTTTAATTCGGTCTTTTTTATTTTTTTTTTATTTTAACAAAAAATATAAATTTAATAAGAATTTTTTTATTTTAACAAAAAATAAAAAACAGAGAAGTTCTCAAATACCAGCAAAAGAAAGCTCCATTTGTGGGAAAAAAATTATAAAAATTTCATTTGTGTACAGTGTTGTATGACCGCACAATTGTCGTTCAAAGATTGACAGCGCTAAAAGCTGAAAATTGGTCTGGGCAGGAGGGGGGTTTAGGTGCCCGGTAAGCAAGTGGTTAAATCACTCCTGAGATGTAGAAAACAATGTTAAATAATCCATTCATGAACCGCAGTACGTTGGCACCTGCTGCACAAAGGACTCGGTTTCCTGATTAGCAGCACGTAATAACATTCTTTGTAATTGGCACACAGGTGAACGCGGTGCGTGCCACTCCATTTCATAAGGTGAACGTTTCCAGTTTTTTTCATTACGTCTGACGCTCTGTGAATTTTTTGTGCCAAAAAAAAATAAAATCTCATACCTACTGAATTCCAGAACAGCGCATCCGCAGAGATATTGGACCATTTTGTTCGCATTAAAATTCATCTTCTTCCCCCGCTGCTCGCCGGCTGGTCTTTGTTTGTTGAATAGGGATTGTTATTAAAATCTCCCGCACCCCCTGCCAGCCGGTGAAAAGAACCGGTAATAATACGAATCATGGAGGCAATATAAAATTCCCCATCCGCGACCTTCGTCGTTAGTCTTCATTAGTTTTTCGCCAATTACTTTTGTCCTTCTATTGTGTAAAGGTCGAACGGACTCAGAGTTCATTAAGTCAACATACATTTAACTGTGAGGGTAATTTTTACTTTTCAGTCGATTTATGAGGAGCACTTGGCGGCATGAATTAACTTCACCTCGTTCCGATTTCCTCTTAGCTGACGGTTTTTAAAAATAGCCGGGGACCTCATTCCATTGACACACTTACGGCCTTTAAATACTGTTCTTCCTCGGAATTAAAGGTTAAAAGTTGTTCTGTTCTACCTGAAGATTAATTCCATGCCCTCTTGAATCTCTTCATTTTTAAAGCAGAACTCCATCTGAGCAGCTAAGTCTACAAAGGTAATATGTACGTATATGTGAAGTGTTTTATGTGCTAAATAATTAGCAATCTGCCCAGTCACACACCTAGACTATAGACACTGTGTAGCCAAGGGTTGGTGGACACCTGATCATCACACCTACAGTATTTTAAGTGGGCTTGTTGGACATTCCTTTCTAAGACCATGGGTATGAATATAGAGACCTATCTGGCCCTCAGTTTGAGGCTTTAAAGTCCTCCTGACCATCACACCTACAATATATGAGGTGGGCTTGTTGGATATCCCATTATAAAACCATTTGTATTATTATAGAAACCCATCCAGCCCCCTGTTTCGGGCTTTAAAGTCCTCCTGACCATCACACCTACAATATATGAGGTATGCTTATTGGACATTCCATTCTAAAACCATTGACATAAATATAGAGTATAGAGACCCATCTAGCCTTCTGTTTGAGCCTTTAAAGTCCTTCTGACCATCACACCTACAGTATTTGAGGTGGGCTTGTTGAACATTCCATTCTAAAACCATGGGCAATAATATAGAGACCCATCTAGTCCTCCGTTTGAGGCTTTAAAGTCCTCCTGACCATCACACCTACAGTAAATTAGGTGGATTGTTGGATATCCCATTCTAAAACCATGGGCATGAATATAGAGACCCATCTGGCCCTCAGTTTGAGGCTTTAAAGTCCTCCTGACCATCACACCTACAGTATATGCTGTGGGCTTGCTGGATATCCTATTCTAAAACCAGGGGCATTAATATAGAGACCCATCTGGCCCTCAGTTTGAGGCTTTAAAGTCCTCCTGACCATCACACCTACAGTATATGATATGGGCTTGCTGGATATTCCATTCTAAAACCATGGGCATGAATATAGAGACCCATCTGGCCCTCAGTTTGAGGCTTTAAAGTCCTTCTGACCATCACACCTACAGTATATGCTATGGGCTTGCTGGATATCCTATTCTAAAACCATGGGCATTAATATAGAGACCCATCTGCCCCCAGTTTGAGGCTTTAAAGTCCTCCTGACCATCACACCTACAGTATATGATATGGGCTTGCTGGATATCCCATTCTAAAACCATGGGCATGAATATAGAGACCCATCTGGCCCTCAGTTTGAGGCTTTAAAGTCCTCCTGACCATCACACCTACAGTATATGATATGGGCTTGCTGGATATCCTATTCTAAAACCATGGGCATTAATATAGAGACCCATTTGGCCCTCAGATTGAGGCTTTAAAGTCCTCCTGACCATCACACCTACAGTATATGCTGTGGGCTTGCTGGATATCCTATTCTAAAACCATGGGCATTATTATAGAGACCCACCTGGCCCTCTGAGGCTTTAAAGCCCTCCTGACCAATACACCTCCAGTATATGAGGTGGGCTTGTTGAACATCCTATTCTAAAAACTATAAGCATTAATACAGATGCCTATCTGGCCCACCATTTAAGGCTTTAAAGATCCTCCAGTCTTTTAGGATGGCTTTTCAAAAGATTTCAAAGTGTGTCTGCAGGACACACTTTGCATCCATCTGTGAGGTCCAGTACTGATACTGAACAAGAAGACCTGGCCTACCACATCCAATCAGAGAACATCTTGCATTCATGAAAAAAAAACATTCAAGGCATTCTATAAATGGTGGCAGTGCCAAGCAAGCGAATACGAGAAGTATCTGGAAGATTGCACCTATCATGGTGGTAGTACTGAGTACTACAGTGATTTCCAGCTTCCCCAGTGGCTCATCGGGTATGAGATATACATACTTATAATGTGTCAAGCCGGACAAATGTTACAATACAGATCATTCCTGGTGCTTAGCTTGAAGCTGAACACATTAATATTTGTACAGTATATAAAGAACCTGTTAGCACTATCAGATCCCCAGAGCACCCAGCTTCACCCATCCATCCCTTTGTGAAAGTGACTGATCACCTACATCCTGTAAAAACATTTTCTCTGCACTGATCATGCCTGCACAGTACATCTCTATATGTCTGTGAAGGCTCTCATTTATCCAGGTCATGGTGTATCTAGTAGTATTTAATCACATTCAATTGGACTTGTTCTGTAATGTTGAAGACATCTCATAGCTTCTTCAAGTCACTTCTTCAGCTCTAACAAGTATCAGGATGATACCCCAACACTTAATAACCTTAATCCAATCACCATGGGATGTGTCAAGGCAGATGCAGGTTGTCCAAAAACAGGATGTGAAAGTTGTGGAACCCCCCTTTTCCATTTACATAATCAGATTCTTGATGTCAGTCTGCACAGTCCTTCGAGTCACATAGCTGAACGTTTGAGTTGTTGTAAAATTGCCAGAGTAGAGATGTTAAAACCTAACTCCAGGTTTTATGTTGCTTCCCATCCTTGTCAAGAAAACCAAGCTTATGCCCATGCTCAAAGAACTGTGCATGCATGCGAAATGGTCCACAGAATTAGGACCTTGCGTGCATCTACTCGAGGTTCGTGCTCATGACTGTGCCTGATTGGATGGACTTTGGCATCCAGGGGCTTATTTGAATCCTTACAGGACTCAGGATCATTGCTGAGTGGTCGTCAGCTCCTTCTGCTTGTGACCTGATCCCGAGTGTATATGCGTATCCTGACCCGGCTGGTTTACTCTGCTTGTTCCTGAACCCTTGTTGCCGATTCCAGCTTGTGACTTGGCCTTGCCTCCTGCCTGCTGTTCTGGTACCTCCTCTGCTCACCTGACACTGACCTTGTCCTGGCTCTGACTTCGCTCCTGATTCTGTACTCCTGATGCCCAGTTATTGCCAACACCTGCCGCTCTGACCATGCATCCGAGATCCTGCATCTGCCAACTGCCAGCTTGCCTGTTGTACTGTTTGTCTTTAGATTCACATCTGCTACAAGATCTCTTGACCTGGATCTCCTACAGGCACCCGTGTCATTCTAAGCCCTGTTATACCCTATCATCACCCCCAGACGAAACAGGACAAGAGGTGTAAGGGAAGCCCTCTCATCAACTCTGCTTCAACAAGGTACATGACATTCCCATTCCTGCTTAGCCATTGACGGGATCTTTGTATTTTTATGAATGAATACAAGGCTTTCTTTGATTGGCTGATGTTATATAGATTATGTAAAGCTGTGTTCCGGCATCAATACGGGGACTTCCTGTCCCATACCAGGAACAAAATCGAGGCGGGTGCTGCTCAGCCATTCACAGGAAGCTTCCTCTGATTGGCTGAGGTGAAGATGATGACATAATTCCCACGCCTCTCCACCTCAGCCATTCAGGAAGGCCCTGTATACACTCATGAAAATACAAGGCTGCGCCGACACACATTGATACTCCGAATAGGCTTGGAACTCAATAATAATGGCAGAGCTTTGGAGTCAATAATGTTGGTAGAGCTTGGAACTTACCCTCCTGATCCATACATATTCACCCCACGCAGCTCCATATAGTAAGCTATTTAAAAATCTGACCTGATTTTAAGCGCTGATGACTAGGGGAGTGGCTTGTTCCCCAAAACGCGTTGGTATTTTATAAGTGACCCAATAAGGTGGTTTGACTCTTTTACCATTTGGTCTGGCCCTCTTTCAGTTTGTTCTGAAAGCCTAAAATGATTTCAAAGGGCTCCTCAATGTTAACCCCTAGAAGCCGGCCACACACATATACGCTGGAGCTTGGTGGGCCTTAACGCTGAGCGCCCGCATATGTGCGGCCCTGTTAAAACAACTTACCGCACTCCCAGCACGATAGCTGGCGGGTACCGGAAAGCTCCTGATGCATACTTGCGATTGGGAGCTTTCCAATCATGTGACCCCCTGTGACAGCCAATCGTGACGATCACATGATCAGAAACTACGCCCTGCCTCCCGGTATCTGAAACCCCTTAAAAAAGGCCGGGACGCGTCGGCATCAAGGGGTTAAAAATGTTGAGAAAGGCTGGTTCTGTGAATGGAAGCAGTGCTGAACAAGCGCCCCCTTTGTGGTCAGAGTGCAGACAGGAAGTCGCTTGCAGAGAGCCCAAGAAGAACCTGCAAAAGTCCTGCTACCACTGTAGTACAACTGGCTACTACAGTGGTTCCCAGCTGCCCCAGCGGCCTATAAGGTAAGAGATTGTCAGAAACCATGAAAACAGACCGAGACAGAGATACAGTTAAATCACACTTGTTTAATAATAAAAGTAAAAGAACAAATGTAGTCAAAACATAGCCAAAGTTCAGTAACCAGAACGGATAGTCAGCCAAGCCAGAAGTCAGGGATCAATGTAGCGGAACAGCAAGCAGGATCTGGAGCCAGAGGGGATGTCAGCAAAGCCGGTCTTTAAACAGGAACGCAGGAGATGTTGACCAAGGCGAAGGCAGAGCTCCTCTGGACTGGATGGCTTTAGTAGGCAGGACTGACGAGCAGGATCATCAACAGCTGAGTAACTGTGAAGAGAGATAGGAGCTGACATGTAGCCGACAGCTGAGCGGCCAGCTCAGAGAAGGAAGGGCTGAGCCCAGCCCTGACAGAGATATACATATTTTTACTGTATATTGTGTCAATCCAGACCAATGTACGCATTCAATCCAGATAATTCTTGCTTGAAGCTGAACACATTTCTATTTGCACAGTATATAAAGAACCTGTACAAGCACTATCAGATCCCCTCCAGCTCCGTCCATCCATCCCTTTGTGAAAGTGACTGATCAGCAATGAGTTCTTGGCTCGGTAACAGGACAGCCTAACAGAGCACTTCATCATCTGGCCGAGATCGCAGATAAAAGGGGTGAGCACTACATACCGAGCTGACACATCCTCAACCACAATTAACTGCTCCTGCGAAAACCATAATTAAAGGTCCCGGCGCCATCTGCCTCCCTCATCTCAATCTTTATATCCCAACTGACACCCCAATTCCATCTCCTGACGACAGACAATATTAAGACGTGTCACTCAAAACCGATCGTTTCCACCCAGCCTGGAGCCAATATTCCCTCCCCACCACGACCACCACCACCTCTCCCAAAGTCATACAGAATCTCTGTTTGGCTCTGGATGTTTTAATAAGCTTTCATGTGTCAGTCTTCAGATCCGACTCTATGGAATACACAAGGCTGAGAGATGGATGCGTAAGTGGAAGAGAAGGAAGCACAAATTGGATAGCCGGGACCTGAGGGATCTCGTATTAAAGACGACAGGTAGTTTTAAAGAAAAAAAAAAAAAAATAAAGGATATCCGGAGTTGGTTGGTCGCCTTGCAAAGATGACATTGATGAAGTGCACAGCCCGTCACTTGCTATTTGATGATGTCATTAGGTTCCCTTGTTGGAAGTAACAATCTTATTACAGCCACTTGTCTGGCTGATCCTGTACATAATTAGAAGATTTCCCGCGCCCCCCCCCTCCTTTTTTTTTTTTTTTGGTATACAGCTTCCTTCTCCCGTCTTTGACAGATCAAGGATTGAGCCTTCAATCTGTAGACATGGACATAATTGGTCGTGGGCTTCGGTGCTTGTCATCTAATCATGTATGATGGGAAGGCTTTATTTATTCCGAGAGTGTTGCATTGTGTGACGTTACAACAACGCATCTTGTGCTTGCATCTGCTCCTTCTCATATTTGATCTCCTGGCATTTGGGAAGTGGTTATGTTGGTTGTTTTAGCTGTGGTTGCAAACATTTTACGGCTTAAATATTTCATTTCTTACAGGTCTTTTTTATAGTGCCGACAATTTTATATATTGTACATCAGTCCCTGTCCTCAAGGAGCTTACAATCTAAGGCAGTGATTTGCAAACTGCGGCCCGCTGGCAAGATGCGGCTCTTTGCTTGCCTGTATCTGACCCTCGTGGCATTCCTCCCACTGATATGAGTGACTATTCATTCCACTGATACCAACGATGAGGCACCATTCCTTCCACTGATACCAACAGTGGGGCATAATACCTCCCATAGACACCAAAAATGGGGCACAATTCCTCCTACTGATACTAATGATGAGGCACTATTCCTCCCAATGACACCAATGATGGGGCACTATTCCTCCCACTGTCATCAACGATGGGGCACTATTCCTCCCAATGACACCAATGACGGGGCACCTGTCCTCCCAATGACACCAATGATGGGGCACTATTCCTCCCAATGACCCCAATGATAGGGCACTATTGCTCCCAATGACACCAATGACGGGGCACTATTCCACCCAATGACACCAATGACGGGGCACTATTCCTCCCACTGATACCAATGATGGGGCACTTGTCCTCTCAATGACACCAATGATGGGGCACTATTCCTCCCAATGACACCAATGACGGGGCACTATTTCTCCCACTGATACCAATGATGGGGCACTTGTCCTCCCAATGACACCAATGATGGGGCACTATTCCTCCCAATGACGGGGCACTATTCCTCCCACTGATACCAATGATGGGGCACTTGTCCTCCCAATGACACCAATGATGGGGCATTATTCCTCTCAATGACAGCAATGATGAGGCACTATTCCTCTCAATGACAGCAATAATGAGGCACTATTCCTCCCACTGACACCAATGATGGGACACTATTCCTCCCACTGACACCAATGATGAGACACCATTCCTTCCACTGACACCAATGATGAGACACCATTCCTTCCACTGACACCAACAGTGGGGACAATTCCTCCTATTAACACCAATGATGAGGCACTATTCCTCCCACTGACACCAGCAATGAGACAGTGGGGCACTATTCCTCGCACTGACACCAAGAATGGGGCACAATTACTCCTACAAATACCAATGATGATGCACTATTCCTCCCACTGACAGCAGCGATGAAGCACCATTCCTTCCATTGGCACCAAGAATAAGGCATGATTCCTCCTACTAATACCAATGATGGGGTACTATCCCTCTCAATGACTCCAATGATGGGGCACCATTCCTCCCACCAGTATCAATAATGGGACACTATTTCTCCCCCTACTGACCACAGGTGTAATGTAATTGTTTTACTCCCTCTGACCACCAAGCCTGAGGCATTATTTAGAAACTGGCCTTTTGTTTAGAAAGTTTGGCGACCCCTGATCTAAGGCAAACCTGAGCAATTTACGGCCTCTAGGCCACATCCGTTGGCTGTGCCTGTCTGGCCCATGTGAGGTCAATCGAAAATTAGAAATCCCTGGATCCATGCCAGCCAGTCAACAAGATGGCAGTAACTGTGCTTCTGCACTTGTTGGTCTGCCAGTCACCAGGATGGGGGCAGTTGAACTTTTGTCCTCTCCCAGCAGCTTTGGCCACGTAGGAGAGGCAACTCTGCACCGTGAGTAACTGAGGCAGACCATGGGAGGTGGGCAACAAGGATATGATGCGGCTGAGGGCAGGTGTTGCCCAGTCTCACTCTTCACCTCACAGGAAGGGGCAGAGCCAACCCCCCCCCACTGGTAGGCCTTAACTTCCGCCTTGTTGAGGAAGTAAGGTCAGACATCAGGGGCATGTATAATAGTGGGAATAATATAAATACTGTCAGGGGGTTCCTATAGATAGGTTTCTCATGTGGCCCCTTGGGAATATTACTTCCTCATCCCTGATTTAAGGTTCCTACTTCACATACCTGGGCCAGTTGAGACCCACCAGTATGTCTTTGGAGTACTGAAGGAAACCTACACAGAAAGAACATACAAATTCCATGCAGGAAGCCTACTGGTTGGGATTCCAGCCAAGGGCCCTAGTACTGCAAGGCAGAAACACTTGGTCAATTTGCTACCGGCAGATACATTGTAGAAGAATTTGTGTACACAGCCATGAGCTGCACAGGCACCAAGATTTACATCTTTATATAACCTCCGTAAATCGTAAGGGCTGTCATTTTTTTTAAAAAAAGATAAAATTGGGGTTATATCCTGTTACAAATGTAGTTTAAATGGGTAGAGTCAGATTCTTTACCTCTGCCGAATCATAATGGAGCGGACAGAAGTTGGGGGGGGGGGGGGGGGCAGCGGATGGAGATAAGTTTATAAATACGATCGCTGGCATTGTACGGATTTACAGGAATATATTCCTGCGGCGATTGAAGTCATTCGTATGCAAATTAGCGCAAATCAAAAGCCATCTCTCTGCATTTCCAGTGAATACAGACAAAAGAATTGCGATCTGTGACATGTATACCGATGGAATTCCAATGAGCAGCGATTGTTTTTATCGCCACTAAACTAAGCAGACAATCAGGTGCGGCGCACGACGAGCGCGATTTTCTTTGGAGAGTCGTGTTTGTTAATGAGTGTCTGTCATTTTTCATGGCGGGGCGCGGCGGACTGACGGAGGTCTCACCGACCACGGGAAGAAGTAGAATGTTAATGATGTCGGGATCAGAGATGGAATTCACTTCTTTACCTTCAGTGGGGGGGACTTCATCCACATTGGTTCCAATTTACCCGATCCAACAGAACAGGGGGGGGGGGGAGATACTAATGAGGGGGTATTCTGACCACAGTCAGGACACGGCACCCTTCCAAAGGAGAATTCACAAAAAGATGTATCCACCGTCCACAGAGATGGACCACAGAGCCGTGAAACGCCCTCTCGGGAGGAAGAGACGTATTGTTGAGGATGAAAATCCCTTCCTAAAGGACTTTATATAGTTGCCAAACTTTATTGCAGTCTTTTACTGGAAGAAGGAAGCTGCAATCGCTGCACTCTGGAGAAACTCACAGGTTAAAGCAGTCTCAGCCTAGCTCCGTCCAAGCCAATCCCTCGGCGCGTTTCGCCCCTGCCCTGGGGCCTAGTCATGGAGGTCCGTGACCATCCAACAATACCAGGCTCTTTGAGTCTGGTATGAATCTTGAGGGGGGAACCCCACGCCAAAATATTTTTATTAAAACGGCGTGGGGTCCCCCCCCCAAGACCATATCAGACCCTTCAGTCTGGTATGGATTTTGAGGGGAAATCTCATGCCCATTTTTTCTTAAAAAGACGGTGTGAGCTTCCCCCCAAGACCAAACCAGAGGGCCTGGTATGGATTTTGTAGGAAAACCCGACGGAAAAAAAACGGCGTGGGGTCCCCCCCAAAATCCACTCCAGATCCTTATCTGACCACGCATCCCGGCAGGTCAGGAAAGGGGTGGAGACAAGCAAGCACCCCCCCTAGACAATACCAGGCCACATGCCCTCAACATGAGTGAGGGCAGTGCTTTGGGGCAGGGGGGGTATGATATGGTCTTTTTTTAAATTTAATTGGCATGGGGTTCCCCTCAAGATCCATACCAGACTCAAAGGGCCTGGTATGGAATTGAGGAGGGGGACCCCACGTCGTTATATTTTTTTCAATTTTGGCCTGGGGTTCCCCTTTATGATCCTCAGCGTGAAAGTCGCATGCCACAAGTTGGATCAGTTAAGATGATGATCCGTCTTGAATGCGACTTACATTCAAATCAGTGGGCTGAAATCGTGCCCAAGTAGTGCAGGGAGCATTTTCAGAGTCGCATTGACACAACTCAGACCAGTTAAGATGGCTCTCATAGGGAACCATTGATTTATACACGGCATGCGGCATGTGCTTCCACAGTCAGAGCGTAAGTCACACCTGTGTCAAACGGGTCTATGCCCTGAAACAGGGTGAAACGCGTCATGGGTGTGGCCTGGACGGAGCTAGGCTGAAGCTACTTTTACCTGTATGACCATCAAGTTTCTCCAGAGTGCAGCGATTGCAACTTCCTTCTTCCAGTATATCCACTTGCCGACCGTTTAACACAGATACTGTATATGGTGGCAAGTAGACATGTGCAATTTGTTTTCTAACAAATTTCGACTAATTTGTTAATTTGGAATTATCGGAATTATCCGAATTAACGAAAACTCGTTTAACAAATTTTTCTGAATATTCGTAAATTCGAATATTCGTGAATTTGAATATTCTAAAATTAGTAAATTCGAAAATTCGAAAATTTGAAAATTCGGAAATCCGAAAATTTGAAAATCTGAAATAATAACTAACTAATAATAACTTAAATATTACTAACTATTATAGGTATTGGAATTTCTTTTCAAATTTGGCTGTTAGTGAACGTAACAAATTCAAATTTATCCGAAGTCACAAATTATCCAAAATAATGAATACCGTATCTAAACGAATGGAACGTAACAAATTAATAATAATAAATAACAATAATAATAAAAAATGTTTTATTATTATTATTATTATTATTATTATTTATTATTAATTAGTTCTCTTCAATTTGTTTAGAAACGTCATTTGTTATTTTGGATAATTCGTAACTTCGGATAAATTCGTATTCGTTACGTTCACTAACAGCCAAATTTGAATGGAAATTCCAATACTTATAATTTAATAGTTAGTAATAGTTAATAGTTAATAATACTTATTATTAATAAGCTTTTATTTCAGATTTTTGAATTTTCAGGTATGTTCGAATTTCCTATTTTTTATGAATTTCCGATTTTTCTCGAATTTACATTTTTTTTTTGGATTTCTGATTTTTTTCTAATTTACGATTTTTTTCAAGTTTACGATCTTTTTCAAATTTACGAATTTTCAAATATTCGAATCTATGAATATTCGGAAAAGTTCATTAAACGGGTTTTCGTTACGTTAGATATTTTCCGAATTTGTCGAAATTTTTTAAACTAATTCGGAACGATACAAATTGCACATCTCTACGTTTGATCGCCCTTGCTGTTTAACTCCTTCCCAGCCAGTGTCATTAGTACAGTGACAGTGCATATTTTTAGCACTGATCACTGTATTAGTGTCACTTGGTCCCCACTAAGTGTCAGTTATTGTCCGATTGTCCGCCACAATGTTGCAGTCCTGCTATAAGTTGCTGATCGCTGCCATTACTAGTAATTAAAACAATAAAAAAAGCACACAGTTGCAGCGTGATAGCGCAGGGTCCAAGGGGGATTAAACCAGGAGGTGAGGAAGCAATGCAACAATGCAATGCAACCGTAGGACAGGACTACAGATAATCTCCCCCTCTACTCTATAACCATAGGCAGAGGGGTTATGTAGTCCACAGAAAGAAACAGGAACAATGTAACTGATAAAAGTGCAGCACAGGAAGTTATCAGCTCGCAAGATTTCTGGCAGGATCAACGGGTATTTTTTTTGTGTACTTATCAAACAGATATAACAATATGCTTTTGATTGTATATTTAACAAACCAAAAGGAATTAAACAGGAGACGTTCATCCTCGGGGGTTTCCATACTATTCGATAAATAAGTAATGGCGCAGCGATTACCGCCACCCATTTCAACTGTCACTTCTGCTGAAGAGAAATTTTCATTTGTTAGAGAAAAATAAATGCAATTACGTAGAAAACGAGTATTTAAGCGTTTCTTCAACCGTGATGGATGGCAGTTACCGGCAGCGTCAATGCTCTATTGACGTTCCAGCCTCTGTTTGAGCCGGGATTACGCGGCACGTGCCAATTTTCCCGGCGTTCGGCCCTTGTGATCTCTTTTAATGCGTCGGCACAAAGACCGATAACCACCTGACTGGCGCCTGGAAAATAGATTTATAGATTAAATTTTCTGGACGGCGATAAGAAAAGGTAATTTTGTTTCAGGGAGAAGCTAAAGTGGGGTCACCGTTGAGGTGCAGCACGGCGCCGCAGAGCGCTTCGTAATGGGTCAAAGACTGGAATCCAACGCTGCGTCTGCTGATGGAAAATGTTACATTGTTTCAAGGAAGACTCCGCCCTGCGCTTATATTTAATCACACAACAATCATTTCCCCAAATTGCTTTGATGTAATTTTTAAAATGTTTTTATTATATTATTATATAATATATTATTATTTATTTAAATTATTATATTATTATTATAATATAATATTGTATTTTATATATATACATATATATATATATATATATATATATATATATATATATATATATATATATATATTATTATTATTATTATACAGGATTTATATAGCGCCGACAGTTTGCGCAGCGCTTTACAACATTGGGGCAGACAGTACAAGTACAATACAATTCAATACAGGAGGAATCAGAGGGCCCTGCTCGTTAGAGCTTACAATAAATTTAAATACCATTTTAATATAATATACAGTCGGGTCCATAAATATTGGGACATCGACACAATTCTCATATTTTTGGCTCTATACTCCACCACAATGGATTTGAAATGAAATGAACAAGATGTGCTTTAACTGCAGACTTTCAGCTTTAATTTGAGGGTATTTACATCCAAATCAGGTGAACGGTGTAGGAATTACAACAGTTTGTATATGTGCCTCCCACTTTTTAAGGGACCAAAAGTAATGGGACAGATTAACAATCATCCATCAAACTTTCACTTTTTAATACTTGGTTGCAAATCCTTTGCAGTCAATAACAGCCTGAAGTGTGGAACACATAGACATCACCAGACGCTGGGTTTCATATCTGGTGATGCTCTGCCAGGCCTCTACTGCAACTGTCTTCAGTTCCTGCTTGTTCTTGGGGCATTTTCCCTTCAGTTTTGTCTTCAGAAAGTGAAATGCATGCTCAATCGGATTCAGGTCAGGTGATTGACTTGGCCATTGCATAACATTCCACTTCTTTCCCTTAAAAAACTCTTTGGTTGCTTTCGCAGTATGCTTCGGGTCATTGTCCATCTGCACTGTGAAGCGCCGTCCAATGAGTTCTGAAGCATTTTGCTGAATATGAGCAGATAATATTGCCCGAAACACTTCAGAATTCATCCTGCTGCTTTTATCAGCAGTCACATCATCAATAAATACAAGAGAACCAGTTCCATTGGCAGCCATACATGCCCACGCCATGACACTACCACCACCGTGCTTCACTGGTGAGGTGGTATGCTTTGGATCATGAGCAGTTCCTTTCCTTCTTCATACTCTTCTCTTCCCATCACTCTGGTACAAGTTGATCTTGGTCTCATCTGTCCATAGGATGTTGTTCCAGAACTGTGAAGGCTTTTTTAGATGTTGTTTGGCAAACTCTAATCTGGCCTTCCTGTTTTTGAGGCTTACCAATGGTTTACATCTTGTGGTGAACCCTCTGTATTCACTCTGGTGAAGTCTTCTCTTGATTGTTGACTTTGACACACATACACCTACCTCCTGGAGAGTGGTCTTGATCTGGCCAGTTGTTGTGAAGAGTGTTTTCTTCACCAGGGAAAGAATTCTTCGGTCATCCACCACAGTTGTTTTCTGTGGTCTTCCGGGTCTTTTGGTGTTGCTGAGCTCACCGGTGCGTTCTTTCTTTTTAAGGATGATCCAAACAGTTGATTGGGCCACACCTAATGTTTTTGCTATCTCTCTGATGGGTTTGTTTTTTCAGCCTAATGATGGCTTGCTTCACTGATAGTGACAGCTCTTTGGATCTCATATTGAGAGTTGACAGCAACAGATTCCAAATGTAAATAGCACACTTGAAATTAACTCTGGACCTTTTATCTGCTCCTTGAAAATGGGATAATGAGGGAATAACACACACCTGGCCATGGAACAGCTGAGCAGCCAATTGTCCCAGTACTTTTGGTTCCTTAAAAAGTGGGAGGCACATATACAAACTGTTGTAATTCCTACACCGTTCACCTGATTTGGATGTAAATACCCTCAAATTAAAACTGAAAGTCTGCCGTTAAAGCACATCTTGTTCGTTTCATTTCAATTCCATTGTGGTGGTGTATAGAGCCAAAAAGATTAGAATTGTGTCAATGTCCCAATATTTATGGACCTGACTGTAAATCTATCTATCTATCTATCTATCTATCTATCTATCTATCTATCTATCTATCTATCTAGATATATACCGTATTTATCGGCGTATAACACGCACTTTTTTCCCCTTAAAATCAGGGGAAAGTCGCAGGTGCGTGTTATACGCCGATCCCCTGCGATCCGACCTGTCATATTTTCAAAATCGCCGATCGCGATTTGAAAATGGCGCCGCCGGCGCCGAAATACACAGAGCCGGTCCTCGGCTCTTTCCGGCGGCTGTCGTTCATTTTCGGCTCCACTCGTAGTCCCGAGTGGAGCTATCCGAACCTACTCGGCTAGGTTCGGATAGCTCCGCTCGGGACTACGAGTGGAGCCGAAAATGAACGACAGCCGCCGGAAAGAGCCGAGGACCGGCACTGTGTATTTCGGCGCCGGCGGCGCCATTTTCAAATCGCGATCTGCGATTTTGAAGCCCAGAATGGCTGGGATCACTGGGGGAAGGCTGCACTGGGGAAGGCTGCACTGGGGAAAGCTGCACTGGGGAAGATTGGACTGGGGAAGGCTGCACTGGGGAAGGCTGCACTGGGGAAGACTGCACTGGGGAAGGCTGCACTGGGTAAAGCTGCACTGGGGAAGGCTGCACTGGGTAAAGCTGCACTGGGGAAGTCTGCACTGGGGAAGTCTGCACTGACAAGGCTGCACTGGGGAAGTCTGCACTGGGGAAGGCTGCATTGACAAGGCTGCACTGGGGAAGGCTGCACTGACATGGCTGCACTGACATGGCTGCACTGACAAGGCTGCACTGACAAGGCTGCACTGACAAGGCTGCACTGACATGGCTGCACTGACATGGCTGCACTGACAAGGCTGCACTGAGAAGGCTGCAATGATGGGCGTTTAAATGTAAGTTTTTTTTCCCTTCAACTTCCCTCCTAAAAGTTTTTTTTTCCTTAAAATTCTCTCCTAAATTGGGGTGCGTGTTATACGCCGATAAATACGGTATCTATATATATATATGTCATTTAGATTCACGTTTTATTTAAATTTGTACTGTTTAATTATTTACTTATATATATACATTATATACATTATTTTAATTATATAATACATTACATATATATTAAATATAAATATTTTTATTTAAATTTATATTTTTTATTGATATATATTAGTTTACTATTATTATAATGATATTATATATAAATAATCTTTTAAAATTTGGTAAGATCCATCCATACCTTCTCCAATAATGTTTCCGCACCGCTGGATAATTGACAGATGAAAATCTGCATCTGGCGCTCTTATATAGGGGGGAGGGGAGTTCTTAAGTACCAGCGGCTGTTTCCCCTGAAGAAGCCCAACGGGCGAAACATGTTGGAAGTACCTGCACCAGTACCGGTGTAATATACTAATAATGAGAACGAGTTACTAAAATGTTTTTAGCATGGAATTTTTTTAAAATTTTGTAACCGAATAAACTTTGTGCTTCGTTTTATCACGTCCTAAGTTGTAAGTTGGTTTACTAACACCTTGAAAGTCCCACATTTTTATTCCTCTGTGGTTCTATTTGCTGGATTTGGGGATGTGGTGCCAACAAAAAGGTAGAGCTGCACGATTAATCGTTAAGAATCAAAATCGCAATCTTTTTCCTTTCCCGATCTTCAAAACAGCATGTCACGATCTTTCTAACAAGTGCAGAGAGTTCTCACAGCTTGAGAAAAAAAATCAGGGCAGCCTGCCAAGCTTTATTACAACAGGCGAATAAGCAGAAACAAAGTATCTTTTCGTTTTTTTATCAAAGGAAAGAACTCCAGCATGTAAATGTGCAAACCTTTTCTGACATTTGTTGCTTACGAGTAAAAATCATTACTTTCTAGAAAATTACTTGGACCACCCTAACATGATATTTTTTTTTTAAGCAGAGACTCTAGAGAATAAAATGGTGGTTGTTGCAATATTTTATGTCACACCGTATTTGTGCAGCGGATTTTCAAACGCAATTTTTTTGAAAGAATACACTTTGATGAATTTTTTTTTAAAAAAACTAAACAGTAAAGTTAGCCCAATTTTTTTTTTTTGTATAATGTGAAAGAAGACGTTACACTGCGAGAATCGTGATCTTTATTCTAAGCAAAAAAAATCGTGATTCTCATTTTAGCCAGAATCCTGCAGCTCTACAAAAAGGTATCAAATACCCACACTGCTGATCAAGAGTGAATGGGGGGGGGGGGGGGGTCCATGACAGCCTGCATTTGCAGGAAGTGGGATAAACAGTGCTAAGCATCATCGACTTATTAAGACTGGAGACATCTAGTGGCAGAAAGGAATTACTACAGAGGGGAAATACAGCCCCAGAGAGCAGGTAAGAACTGCTGCCAAAAAAACAACCCTCTCTAACCAAAACATAAAAAAAAAAAGTTTTGGCTTGCATTAGGATTTGACTTTTCTGCTCTAGACACTCAAAAGTGAAAATTCTGCTCTTCCCAGTAGAGCTGCACAATTAATCGTCAAGAATCGCTATCGTGATTAATCGTCAAGAATCGTTATTGCGATCTTGACTAAAGTGTTTCACAATTCTTTCTATGCAAAGAATTCTCTCTGCTCTTCTGAAGCCACAGCCCTCAAAAGAAAGGAAGAGAAAAAACGGGCAGTCTGCCAAGAAACAAAACATTCTTTATCAGATGAACTTAAGTATAAACATTGTAACAATTTGTCAATGGAATAGACTTTCTGTGTAAGTGAAAAAAGTTTAACCACTTAAACACTAAACCTTTTTCTGACATTTGTTGGTTTCAAGTTAAAATCATTTTTTTTTTCTAGAAAATTACCGTATTTATCGGCGTATAACACGCACTTTTTTCCCCTTAAAATCAGGGGAAAATCGCAGGTGCTTGTTATACGCCGATCCCCTGCGATCCCGAGCTGTCACATCTTCAAAATCGCCGACCGCGATTTGAAAATGGCGCCGCCGGCACCGAAATACACAGAGCCGGTCCTCGGCTCTTCCCGGCGGCTCTCGTTCACTTTCGGCTCCACTCGTAATCCCGAGCGGAGCTATCCGAACCCTACTCGGCTAGGTTCGGATAGCTCTGCTCGGGACTACGAGTGGAGCCGAAAGTGAACGAGAGCCGCCGGGAAGAGCCGAGGACTGGCTCTGTGTATTTCGGCGCCGGCGGCGCCATTTTCAAATCGCGGTCGGCGATTTTGAAGCCCAGGAGGGATAGAAGGTGAACTGACAAGGCTGCACTGGGGAATTCTGCACTGACAAGGCTGCACTGACAAGGCTGCACTGACATGGCTGCACTGGGGCAAGGCTGCACTGAGAAGGCTGCAATGATGGGCTTTTAAATGTAAGTTTTTTTCCCTTCAACTTCCCTCCTAAAAGTTTTTTTTTCCTTAAAATTCCCTCCTAAATTGGGGTGCGTGTTATACGTCGATAAATACGGTACTTAGAACCCCCAAACATATATATTTTTTTAGTAGACACCCTAGAGAATAAAATGGTGGTTGTTGCAATATTTTATGTCACACTGTATTTGTGCAGCGGTCTTTCAAATGCAATTTTTTGGGAAAAAATTACTTTAATGAATTAAAAAAAAAAAAAAAATCTAACCAGTAAAGTTAGCCCTTTTTTTTTTTTTTGTATAATGTGAAAGATTTTACTTCGCGAGAATCATGAGAGAATCGTGATCTTTTTATTCTAAGCAAAAAAATTGTGATTCTCATTTTGGCCAGAATCGTGCAGCTCTACTTCCCAGCCCCATGTACCTCCTTCAGGAGCCGAAACCCTTCCTAATCCTGACGTTGAGCCCCTCTCCACAGCTGCCTATTGCCTCCATTGTCATCACACAGCCAGACATGGCCATCCGTTGAACGTCACGTCAGATAAAATCAGAGGGCGCTGGAAAAAGCCGTGTCAGGGTGACACAATGGTTGACATGCCACTCTCCAGTCTACAAAATAAACGTCCCCTCCCCCTACATAGCTATGAACTGACATGAAGACCCCAACGATCTTCCCCCTGAAGGAGAATATTACTACCGCGATCATCCCTCCCTCTCTCACGGCAATGGACGCCCCATTAACGGCTGCTGCTCGCCTGTCGCCTATGGTGGAAGTAGCCCAGGAGCCTATATACGCTCTTTAGCTTGCGACCATGCGTGAAATACGCCTCGTATCGCGCCCCCCCCTCCTCCCTGCAGGAATTAAGACATCTTCGGCATCGGATCGCATTTCCATTTCTCCGGAGACTTCTATGACAGAGGCAGGGAAAGATCAAAGGAGACTTTTTTTTTCTTCTTTTCCCAGCCACCTAATGCATTTCATTGCCTCGGCCGCAATGACTCTCTAATGGGATTTACACCAAATTGATGGGTAGAGGGCCCCCGGTACGCGTGGCGCGCCGCTCTCGTGAGAACAGTTAAACAAACTGCGGGGTCAGGAGCCGGAATAATGGACGAGAAGTCAGACAAAAGGATTTTCCTTTCCTAGATTATATCCATTCGTAACCCTCGGGGACTTCGGCTAGGCTGTGCGAGGCGGAGAGAGAAATTATGTTTACATTAAACAGAGATAGGCGCGGGTGAGAGGTCCGCGCAGCCGGTGCGGCGCTCGTATATTGCTTTTATAAAAATAGATAACCAACGGCATTTGTGAAATTTCACTGGAGACACTACTAACCCATATAAATACACACGCATCTATCAACATGGAACACTGCATGCGGCTAGCGGCAAAGGCTTAGTCATTTAAAGTCCAAAGTAGCCAAAAATAGCACAAAAAAAGAGTAGCCTATTAATAGGCAAGATAACTATATCAGCCTTTACATTCACCTTCAATTCAGAGATTATCCCTTCAATGCTTTATTTCTGCCACTAGATATCCTCAGTCTGATGGTCAGCATCATTCAACCCACTTCCCCTAAGCTCAGGTCATTCCGGACAAGCCCCCATCATCCGGACGAGCCTTCATCATCACGGACGAGCCCCCATCTTCCAGGACAAGCCCCCATCATCCCGGACAAGCCCCCATTATCCCGGACAAGCCTCCATCATCCTGGACGAGCCTCCATCATCACGGACGAGCCCTCATCTTCCCGGACAAGCCCCCCTCATCCCGGACAAGCTCCCATCATCCCGGACAAGCCCCCATCATCCCGGACAAGCCTCCATCATCACGGACGAGCCCCCATCATCCCGGACAAGCCCCCATCATCCCGGACAAGCCTCCATCATCACTGACGAGCCCCCATCATCCCGGACAAGCCCCCATCATCCCGGACGAGCCCCCATCATCACGGACGAGCCCCCTTCCTCACGGACGAGCCCCCATCATCCCGGACAAGCTCCCATCATCCCCGACAAGCCCCCATCATCCCGGACAAGCCCCCATCATCCCGGACAAGCTCCCATCATCCCGGACGAGCCCCCATCATCACGGACGAGCCCCCATCATCACGGACGAGCCCCCATCATCACGGACGAGCCCCTATCATCCCGGACAAGCCCCCATCATCCCGGACAAGCTCCCATCATCCCGGACGAGCCTCCATCATCACGGATGAGCCCCCATCATCCTGGACGAGCCCCCATCATCCTGGACGAGCCCCCATCATCCCGGACAAGCCCCCATCATCCCGGACAAGCTCCCATCATCCCGGACAAGCCCTCATCATCCTGGACAAGCTCCCATCATCCCGGACGAGCCTCCATCATCACGGACGAGCCCCCATCATCCCGGACAAGCCTCCATCATCACGGATGAGCCCCCATCATCCCGGACAAGCCTCCATCATCACGGACGAGCCCCCATCATCCTGGACGAGCCCCCATCATCACGGACGAGCCCCCATCATCCCGGACAAGCCTCCATCATCCTGGACGAGCCCCCATCATCACGGACGAGCCCCCATCATCACAGATGAGCCCCCATCATCCCGGACAAGCCTCCATCATCCTGGACGAGCCCCCATCATCACGGACGAGCCCCCATCATCACGGACAAGCTCCCATCATCCCGGATGAGCCCCCATCATCCCGGACAAGCCCCCATCATCACGGACAAGCTCCCATCATCCCGGATGAGCCCCCATCATCCTGGACAAGCCCCCATCATCCCGGACAAGCCTCCATCATCCCGGACGAGCCCCCAACCTATGACTGGACAACGAAAGGAGAAGCAGCACAGGAATGAACTCTCTGTCACTCTGCTTTCTCCTTGTATTAGCAGCACATTAACTGATTGGCTCTTTGTACTGCTCCTTCCTCGCACACTCCAGCCCTGCTGTACAGTTCAAATTCAGATACTTTTTACTGCTTGTGTTTAAAAATACATGTAATGATGTATTAATTAGACATGTGCAATTCGTTTTGTTCTGCATTTGTTTTTTTAACAAATTTCGTAAATTCGTATATGCACAAATTCGAAAATCAAAAACCAGAAAATTCTAATAACTAATAACTTAACTATTACTAACTATTAAATTATAGGTATTGGAGTTTCCTTTAAAACTTGGCTGTTAGTGAACGTAACAAATACGAATTTATCATAAGTTACGAAATAACGAATCCCGTATCTAATCAAATGGAACGTAGTGAATTAATAATAATCACAAATGACAATATTAATAATAAAAACTTATTATTATTATTATTATTTATTAATAATGTGAGAGTGAGTTTGGGGTGGAGGAACTTGACTGGCCTGCACAGAGTCCTGACCTCAACCCGATAGCACACCTTTGGGATGAATTAGAGCGGACACTGCGAGCCAGGCCTTCTCATCCAACATCAGTGCCTGACCTCACAAATGCGTTTCTGGAAGAACGGTGAAACATTCCCATGGACACACTCCTAAACCTTGTGGACGGCCTTCCCTGAAGAGTTGAAGCTGTTATAGCTGCAAAGGGCGGGCCAACTCGATATTGAACCCTACGGACTAAGACTGGGACGCCATTAAAGGTCATGTGTGTGTAAAGGCAGGTGTCCCAATACTTTTGGTAATATAGTGTATTAGGAGTTCCTTAAAAAGTTTCAGCAGTGGCTAATCAAAGCCGATAACAAGGGAAAAAACATAAAAACCAAATTGTTCCTGAGCTCTTCACGCGAAGTAAACGCACCTGCGTTCGTGTCACGGTGACTCCTCCAGCCTTGAAATAAATTGTTCTCCTCATTTCTAATTAATGATTCTATTTTAGGAAGAGATAACAGCTGTACTCGCTCTCCGACCTGCAATTTGCTCTGTTTTGCTTTCTAAAATCTGAACATCTTTAAGCATCCCGGCAGAGAAATCCCCTCCCCCACACTCCTTTTAGCTGCATCATTCAGGAAAAAAAAAAATCTAAACATTGATCATATTCTAATTTCACGTGTGTTATGTGGTGCATTTACATGTGTTGCTCTAAAGTGGACCGTCAATCATTTTTTCATCTTTCCATCTATTAAATCTTCTGCCCTTGTTGTTGTTGTTATAACTTTGGATAGTAAAACATTTTTTTTTCTGCCAGTAAATCCCTTATACAGCCCACTTCCTGTTTGTCTGGTCATTAGCCTAAGCTTATGACATCATGCACAGCTCTCTCTCTCACTCTCCTGAGAGTTTTCCAAGAAGGGAGGAGGGATGAGTCATAAGAGGGCCAATGAGAGCTGCAGAGCCGGAGGTGTGCCTCTGTGTGTCTGTGTAAATCCAGCAATCGAGCAGGCAGCAGCTTCAGCTGCCCACAGTTAAAATGGCTGCAGCCAGACTCAGCGGAGGGAGATTTCTGCAGAATATTCGGCAAGTACAGAATCACAGTATATATAAAATAATATGCAAAGTGGTTGGAGGGAAGCTTCAGAATGGCAAAGATGTTTTCATTACAAATTATGTGAGCGGACTGCAGTTCCTCTTTAAGGAAGTCTTTTGAAAGTGATAGCATACATTTTGGACGCAACGCACTATGGCGGTCACTGTTGGTGTTGGTGTGTGCCTGCATCAGCGGTGCTACTGGAAGGAACACATGTTCATGCTTCAGTGGTGTCACTGGAGGGAAAAATGTTCCTGCTTTAGCGGTGTCACTGAAAAGAAAAACATTTGCAGTTTCTGTGAAAAAGAAAAAAGTCCCCGTGTTAGTGGTGTCACTGTAAAGAAAAAAAGTCCTTGTGTTGGTGGCGTCACTGGAAAGAAAAAGTCCCCGTGTTGGTGGTGTCACTGGAAAGAAAAAAGTCCCTGTGTTGGTGGTGTCACTGGAAAGAAAAAGTCCCCGTGTTGGTGGTGTCACTGGAAAGAAAAAAAGTCCCGTGTTGGTGGTGTCACTGGAAAGAAAAAAAGTCCCTGTGTTAGTGGTGTGACTGGAAAGAAAAGAGTCCCTGTTTTGGTGGTGTCACTGGAAAGAAAAAAAGTCCCTGTGTTAGTGGTTTCACTGGAAAGAAAAAAAGTCCTCGTGTTGGTGGTGTCACTGGAAAGAAAAAAGTCCTTGTGTTGGTGGTGTCACTGGAAAGAAAAAAGTCCTTGTGTTGGTGGTCTCACTGGAAAGAAAAAAGTCCCCATGTTGGTGGTGTCACTGGAAAGAAAAAAAGTCCCCATGTTGGTGGTGTCACTGGAAAGAAAAAAAGTCCCCGTGTTGGTGGTGTCACTGGAAAGAAAAAAAGTCCCTGTGTTAGTGGTGTGACTGGAAAGAAAAGAGTCCCTGTTTTGGTGGTGTCACTGGAAAGAAAAAAAGTCCCTGTGTTAGTGGTTTCACTGGAAAGAAAAAAAGTCCTCGTGTTGGTGGTGTCACTGGAAAGAAAAAAGTCCTTGTGTTGGTGGTCTCACTGGAAAGAAAAAAGTCCCCATGTTGGTGGTGTCACTGGAAAGAAAAAAAGTCCCCATGTTGGTGGTGTCACTGGAAAGAAAAAAAGTCCCCGTGTTGGTGGTGTCACTGGAAATAAAACTGTTCCTGCTTCAGCTGAGTCACTGGAAAGAAACAAAGTCCATGCATCAGTGGTGTCACTGGAAGGAAAAAATGTTCCTGCACCGGAGGTGTCACTGAAAGAAAAACTCAGCACATTGGAAAACCAGAAATGATGGCAGCTTCTCCTTCTACCTGTCGCTGATCATGTGATATGTCACATGACGGGGGTGGGGGTGGGGGGACAGGATGAAGAACAGTCTGCACAGCGGACATGAACATGCGTTGTGTCAGGACAGCCCAGTGAAATCAATGGGTTGTAAACACATCAGACAGAACAAACCGGAAATCCAGATATGCCACAACAATTGCGATGTTGTTTGTCGGGGCCGGGACGGGGGGGGGCACGAGGGGCGGCTGCCCCAGGCACAATGGTTTATGTAGGGATTGAGGGCGCCTTCATTCTGTTACCAGGCTGGGAAGTTTGGCCTCTTTGCACTGGGTGACCTTGTCCCAGCACTGCTGTATGCCGCATTGTGCTGCAGCACATGTGCTTTGCCTTAGTGCTTTGGGGTGCCATTTAAAATGAGCATGTGTCCCCACAATGCAGAACCGGAGGTCGGCCTTCAAAGTAAAAGCTAGTTTAGTTTTTGGTGAAGTTGGAAACAATATGGTCTCCCCAGCTACAATCACAGCATGAATGTGATCGACAAAGCTTGGCTTTTCAGATGAGCTTCTATTGTCACCCACTTGATGAAGAATCTCTACTATAAAAGAGCTATATCCTCTGCCCTCTAGTGGCTGACACATGTATGTACAAGTCAGAGCACAACTGCGACAATGGCCGGGAAATGTCTAGAGGGCGGCGATAAATCTCTTTTCCGGCATTAAACTCGAAGTATCGGAGGTTCTTATGACTTTCTGGAATATATTAAAATCTATATTTAAATAGACCCTATATACCGAATCAAACACCTACTGCGTCTGCTGCCTCCTTTTCAAACCTTCTCCCTCCTCGGCGTGCGTAATTGCTCAGCGAGACGGTATTACACATGCAAATTAACTTAATTGTAGCACGCAATTTAGCACATTAGAATACTCCAAAATAGAAGCGGCCCGAGTGATAATTTTACACATAATTCTTCATTGAATCTCCCTGTGCGGGGTCATTATGTAATCTTTATCACGCAAAAAAAAAAAAAAGGCTGCTGGTCCGGTGAGTGGAAAAACATATTATTATTATCTGAGTTATTTTTAGCGGTAAAAGAGAAAAAAAAAAAGATTTTGGTTCTCAAATTCCTGTCGGGCTGCTCTGATTTCCAGATTGAAATCTAAAAGTATCAAAATGTATCAAAACTTCTTTTTTTAACCGCTTGGCAACTGGGCCATTTCTGACACTTCTCTCATATATGTAGAAATCTGTGTTTTTTTTTGCTAGAAAAAACTTTTTATAAAAATTTTTTTAGCAGAGACCCTAGAGAATAAAATTGCGATCGCTTCAATTTTTATTTAAAATTCATTAAGTACACTTTAAAGAATTAAAAAGAAACAAAAAATCAATATACAGCCCAATTTATCACACACAAAAAAAAAACAAAAAAAAAAAAACGCTGCCGGTCCGGTGAGTGGAAAAACATATTATTATTATCTAAGTTATTATTAGCGATAAAAGAGAGGAAAAAAAAAAAAAAAGATTTTGGTTCTCAAATTCCTGTCAGGCTGCTCTGATTTCCAGATTGAAATCTAAAAGTATCAAAACGTATCAAAACTTCTTTTTTTAACTGCTTGGCAACTGGACCATTTCTGACACATCTCTCATATATGTAGAAATCTGTGTTTTTTTTGCTAGAAAAAAACTTTAAAAAAAAAAAAATTAGCAGAGACCCTAGAGAATAAAATTGCGATTGCTGCAATTTTTATGTAAAATGCATTAAATACACTTTAAAGAAGACACACAAGCCATTTAATTACGTGAATTTGACTTGCTATCAGCCTCCATGTACAACAGAGCTGTGACTGGGTGAGGGAGAAGCAGCACAAGGGACCTACCATTTCATATACTGCTGACAAGAAACATGCCGATAGGAAGAAAGAGCAGAGTGACAGAGAGATGAGCTCCCCACTGTGCTGCTTCTTTTTTCCACTATCCAGTCATAGGTTGGGGGCTCGTCCGGGATGACCCAGGCTCAGTGGTTTGAATGATGCTGGTCATCACACTGAGGACATCTAATGGCAGAAAAAATTACTGCAGCTCCGGATTTAAGGTAAATATTGCAGCAAAAGCTGCTTTTCCTTTTTTTTTTTTGTCTTTTGATGAGCCATTGATTGTTATCTTGTTATCCAGAGTCCGGCTTTAAGAAAGGAAAACAGTCTGACGGATTGTTCAGCAAACCAGATAACTAGCAGAGGGTCATAATGGCTGGTTGGAGGGTCACGTGCGATGCACCTCCCCCACACGGCCCCGGGGTCACATTATACATGTCAAGAATACAATAAATATCTAATATTTCCTTTGCTGTGATATACTGAAAAGTCAATATGTGAACAAGTCACCAGGAGAGCCGCCATTAATTATCCCACCCAAGTCTTCCAACGTCCCATCAATAGTCAGGCTGGAAGGATCTTTGTTAAGCGGCTTGTAGATACAAACAGGCCCCGAACAATTACATGGTGGAGATAGACCTAGAGAACGCCGCCATCATTATTGTACTAATTACACACATATAGGAAACCCGTCATGTTATGAGGATGAATACATTATATTTTGCCAGTCAGTTTCCTTTTAAAGGATTCGGTCACATAGGTAGCAAGATGGCAGTGTTGTTCTTTTCATATATTCCCCGTAATAGGCAGTGGAGGCCTTTGCATTCTTCCATTTACATTTTACACCGAGAATGATTGGGTGGGGTGACCAGATGTCCTCGGTTTTTGGGGACAGTTCCCAATTTCAGGTGGTTGTCCCCAGCAAAAAAGTGTCCCCAGATTCCTCCTCGGTTATCCAATGGTGACCCGGCCCATGGGCCTCGGCATAATCTGCCTGGCAACATTTGCTTAGGAGGCACTCTGTGCTTTACTTACTTTTGACCTCTTTACGCTCTGCATTGCTTACTCCTGACCTCTGTACCCTGTGTAGTATTTTACTTCACCCCTGGACTCCTTACGTTACCAACTCCTGACCTCTACATTATTTGCATTGCTTACTCCTGACCCCTGCATTCTGTGCATTGCTTACTCCTGACCCCTGCATTCTGTGCCTTGCTTACTCCTGGCCCCTGCATTCTGTGCATTGCTTACTCCTGGCCCCTGCATTCTGTGCATTGCTTACTCCTGGCCCCTGCATTCTGTGCATTGCTTACTCCTTACCCCTGCATTCTGTGCATTGCTTACTCCTGACCCCTGCATTCTGTGCATTGCTTACTCCTTACCCCTGCATTCTGTGCATTGATTACTCCTGACCCCTGCATTCTGTGCATTGCTTACTCCTGGCCCCTGCATTCTGTGCATTGCTTACTCCTGGCCCCTGCATTCTGTGCATTGCTTACTCCTGGCCCCTGCATTCTGTGCATTGCTTACTCCTGGCCCCTGCATTCTGTGCATTGCTTACTCCTGGCCCCTGCATTCTGTGCATTGCTTACTCCTGACCTCTGTACTCTGTTTAGTATTTTAACTCATCCCTGGGCTCTTTATGTTACCAACTCCTGACCCCTGCAATCTGTGCATTGCTTACTCCTGGCCCCTGCATTCTGTGCATTGCTTACTCCTGGCCCCTGCATTCTGTGCATTGCTTACTCCTGGCCCCTGCATTCTGTGCATTGCTTACTCCTGGCCCCTACATTCTATGCATTGCTTACTCCTGACCCCTGCATTCTGTGCATTGCTTACTCCTGACCTCTGTACTCTGTTTAGTATTTTAACTCATCCCTGGGCTCTTTATGTTACCAACTCCTGACCCCTGCAATCTGTGCATTGCTTACTCCTGGCCCCTGCATTCTGTGCATTGCTTACTCCTGGTCCCTGCATTCTGTGCATTGCTTACTCCTGACCTTTGTACCCTGTGTAGTATTTTACTTCACCCCTGGACTCCTTACGTTACCAACTCCTGACCTCTACACTCTTTGCATTGCTTACTTCTGACCCCTGCACTCTGTGCATTGCTTATTCCTGACCCCTGCACTCTGTGCATTGCTTACTCCTAACCTCTGTACCCTGTGTAGTATTTTACTTCACCCCTGGACTCCTTACGTTACCAACTCCTGACCTCTACATTCTTTGCATTGCTTACTCCTGACCCCTGCACTCTGTGCATTGCTTATTCCTGACCCCTGCACTCTGTGCATTGCTTACTCCTAACCTCTGTACCCTGTGTAGTATTTTACTTCACCCCTGGACTCCTTACGTTACCAACTCCTGACCTCTACACTCTTTGCATTGCTTACTTCTGACCCCTGCACTCTGTGCATTGCTTATTCCTGACCCCTGCACTCTGTGCATTGCTTACTCCTAACCTCTGTACCCTGTGTAGTATTTTACTTCACCCCTGGACTCCTTACGTTACCAACTCCTGACCTCTACATTCTTTGCATTGCTTACTCCTGACCCCTGCATTCTGTGCATTGCTTACTCCTGGCCCCTGTGAAACAAAGTGTAGCGCTAAAAAGTAAAGAGTGATAAATATGAGATGAAATGCAAGAGTGAAATAAACACACTAGTTTTAACGTGTCTTATATGTGACCCTAGACGAAGTCTTGGTAGACGAAACGGGTCGGGAGGACTCCACTGCCGCCTTCTTTTATTTACAAGCGCTTTTTAAACTTCTTAAATGTAAGTGTATTTCTTTTATATTAAATTTACTTTTTGTCTATGGAATTACACTATATGGCCCCTTTTTTATTCTATATGGGCCGCATTCTGGGATATGTGATCACCCGTGTGGAGAGGATATTTCCATGAAAGCATTTGGGACCCCTATCTCCCTAGGTCGCCAAGATCCCCCCCATTGCCGGTGGGCAATACAAGCTGGTTTGACCCTTACAGTATATGCTGTTTCGGGTTCAAACCCTCCGGTAAGCCTCCAACTTTACTGGTTGTGGGAATTTCACACGTTCGTATATGGGACACTGAGGTGGATTGTGTTCATTTCTGTTTGATCTCAGAAAACCCTTGTCTACATGCGATTGATCAATAACCATCACCACACTATTTCTGTTTATGCTATCACGGAGCATAGGACAGCTTAGACTGTTTTGGCCTATTGTGGTGACGGCATTTTTATTAGTCTCACAGCCAAAGACCATAATGGTCCTATTCATATATGGACTACAATGATGGACTTTTTTCGTTAATATAAGACACGTTAAAACTAGTGTGTTTATTTCACTCTTGTATTTCATCTCATATTTATCACTTTTTACTTTTTAGCGCTACACTTTGTTTCACAGGTTATTTAACAAACATTCTTTTTGTTGTGTTAGCTGCTCATTTAGAGTAAGCGCAAAATATATCACTGTTTTGTTTTACTCCTGACCCCTGCATTCTGTGCATTGCTTACTCCTGGCCCCTACATTCTGTGCATTGCTTACTCCTGACCTCTGTACTCTGTTTAGTATTTTAACTCATCCCTGAGCTCTTTATGTTACCAACTCCTGACCCCTGCACTCTGTGCATTGCTTACTGCTGACCCCTGCACTCTGTGCATTGCTTACTGCTGACCCCTGCACTCTGTGCACTGCTTACTCCTGACCCCTGCACTCTCCTGACCTCTGTACTCCAAAAGTGGAACTCTCGCTTATATGCTCCCCCCCCCCCCCCCACATTTGGCTCCTTCCGGGGGGGAGGGAGCATATAAGTGAGAGTTCCATTTTTGGGTGGAACTCCGCTCTAATCTTACATCCAGCATCATTCAACCTTCTTCCTCTAAGCTCAGGTCATCCAGCCTGGGATTGGACAGCGAAAAGAGAAGCTGCACAGCATAGCTTTTTTGGCAATAGTCACCTTCAATCTACCAATTTCACAGTACTTTTTGCTGCCACTAGAGGTCCTCAGACTGACGTCCAGCATCATTGAACCTTCTTTCCCTAAGCTCAGGTCACCCAGGCTGGGACTGGACAGTGAAAAGAGAAGCAACACAACAGCTTTTTGCTGCAATATTCACGTTCAGGCTGGGTTCTCACTGATGCAGCAGGGGGTCCGGTGCGTCCCTGTACACCGATTTCAGGTGCAAATCAGGTTCAATATTTTTCCCTGAATTTGCACCTGAAATGGAGCCAAAGACGCACAGGACCCTTTTCCAGTGCGGACCGCAGCCGCCCCGGAGCTATGTGAACCAGCTACATTGAGAGCCGGTCACCCTCTCCTGTCATGCGAATTGGATGTGGAGGAAACCCACATCCAATTCACATCAGTGTGAACCCAACCTCACGCCAGAGATTTCCCCACAGTACTTCTTTACTGCCACTAGAGGTCCTCAATCCAGCATCATTCAACCTTTTTCTTTTAAGCTCAGGTCACCCAGCTGGGGACTAGACAGTGAAAAGAGAAGCAGCACAGTGATTAATTCATTTTTATGTCATCCTGTTCTCTCCTCCTATAAGCATGCCTCTTGCATAAGTGATTGGCTCATTGTGCTGCTTTTCTTTCTGAGCTCTGCTGTACAGGGACTGCAAGAGACTGATACCGGGTTGCATTCAGGTGGTGACACTGCTTGTAATTTTTTGTCCTATATATTATTATTTTATTTTTTTATAAACTGAACAATTTGGGTCAATCACAAGCCAAGCCCTTTAAAAGACAGTCGCAGGCCAATTCCAGTTCCATTCCCCTTTTCATCAAGTCACATTAGCCAACACCCGCTGCGTTACACAGCGTTAAAATCGAAGCGCGGGACCTCGGAGCCTCAGAACGCGCACGTCGAGCAATTCTTATGAAACTTTCGTGGCTGGGAGAGTCTCGGGGACAAGCGTGCTCGGTGACCTTCACCGTCCTGGAGAAGTAGAAGTAGGGATCGCAGTTTGCGGCGTTACATCTGCTCACTTCTCGAGACGCCTTCTATCGGTTGCAGGCGGCAAAGAGAACCTCCAATGCTCCCCGTAAGCACCTGCAAACAATTCATTATATTAACACAACAGCGGGGGAGAATCGGAGGGGCTCGGCGAGAGGTTACCGACGCCTTCTGTCTGCCGTAGCCAGCCAAGGGCTCTAATAGATGGCGATCTCCTGAGAGCAAGATGGAGGCGCTGACGCCAACCGCGTCCTAACCTGTCAATATGCACATCTGCTGGGTGTTAATCATAGGAATTAAATGTCACACTGACATGGCTGCCTCATTCCGGGTGAACGCTGTTTGCCTGTTATATCATCTCTCCGGTGTATTGAGGCTCTTCGATTTTTTTTTCTAAATGGCAATCATTTTCCAACTTTCCTAAAAAATATATATAAAAAAAATCCCTATATTGTAGCTGGGACTACAACTCATGGAGAAGCAAGTGGATAGACTTCTTCTCTTCTACTGCAAAACATCTATTTGAGCTAATCACCTGGATTTAAGGTGCTGCCCTGGTGGTATTATACGCCGGTGAGGATCCATAAGATGTTCCCTCAGAGCTCAGATCTCTGCTGGAGGTGTGGGGAGGAACATGGTTCTTTTCTCCACATCTTCTGGTCCTGCCGCCTTCTGCATCCCTATTGGACAGAGGTCCACCGCTTTGTCCAGAAGTTCACTGATCGAGAGTTACCATGGACCCCACGCATTCTTTCTCCTGCACCACCACGAGATTCCAAGTAAGATCTATAGGAGATCCATTTTACCTCTCCTGCTCACAGCCGCAAAGAGCTGCATCCCGCTGTATTGAAAGCAGACACAGCTTGGCCGTTTGGTTCACAGAAAGGAACCAAAATTAATGCAATGGAGGACTTGGTGGCCACGAAGAAGGGCCTTTGCGGAAAAATCCTCAAAGAATGGTTTTATCGGCACTAATTATTTTATTCTGAAGAACACGCGGAGCTGGTGACTTGACTTCTTTGGGAGTGGAGATAAATGTAACGGCTCCTCAGGCCTGGATGGGAGATTGGCTGTTGGTTTCCCGTCCCTCCACCTCTTTCTTTACTTTTTCTATTGCTCTTCTTTTCTGTTCGGCCCTTAGGGTCAAACCCGCTCTTTCTACACTTTTATTAAAAACTGTGTATACTGCCAAAAATGATGAGCGAGACGCAGAGACTTCCTAGACCAGTGATGGAGACCCTTGGCACTCCAGATGTTTTCGAACTACATTTCCCATGATTGTCATGCACTCTGCAGTGTAGTTGAGCATCATGGGAAATGTAGTTCCAAAATATCACGGGTGCCAAGGTTCACCATCACTGTCCTAGACCCTGAGGTCCACTATCTGGTCTTCAGTTATTTGTTTATCCTTTACTACAATGTGGTCTTGTTTATGAAATGGAGAAACCCCTAGGAGTGGGACTTTAAAGGCACTCAATAGTAGTACAATAGAGTATTCGATAAAACACAATTTATTAATAGAAAAATTTAAAAATCGAAACATGGAATGAACATGGCCTAGACCAGCCTTTCTCAACCTTTTCAACACAGAGGAACCCTTGAAATAATTCTCGGGGCTCGGGGAACCCCAGCTAAAAATTAGAAATCTACAACTCATGATACAATAATGTGAAGACTTGTCCTTACACTTGTGGTCATTGGGAAGAATTACCTCCTTACAGATCGCTAAAAAGATCAATGGTGTCAGTGGGAACTTATCTAAGAGGCAGAAATTGCTGAAGGAACCCCTAGCAACCTTTGGAGGAACCCTAGTTGAGAATCACCGGCCTAGACAACTGGAAATATACAGTAGATACAGTGGTATCCTTCACCCAATGGTCTTGTTCATGGAAGTGTTCCACTGTATGTAGACCAGTGTTGAGGTTCCTGTATTACCGTATGCCTCATCTAAAATAAAAAATTGGCATGGAGCCAATCAATCCTAATGGTTACCTATAACTGGGTCTTAGCAACCCAATTTTTTTTCCTTAAATTTTCTTTAAAATTTTTGAGACATTATAAATATAGTCCAATGAATGTCAGGGTGCCATATCCCTAATGATTATTAGAGAATTTTAAGAAAAAAATTCACGAAAAAACCTGGGGTTTTTTTGGGGGGGGGCACCAAAAGCATAAATATTAAAATCTATTCAAGAATACATCAAAACCATTTTGGCTGATAATACTTTATGGCCCTAATTGGCCCAATGTATACTATACTGGATCAAAACCACCCCACATACATATATACTACAAGATAATAACAGTAAAATTTTAACATAGGTATACATATGAATCCCAATATGTTTTTACTTTTTTTAAAAACTCCAGTCCAAATTTTTGAGACTTTATAAATATAGTCCAGTGAATGTCAGGGTGCCATATTCCTAATTAAAGAGAATTTTATGAAAACCTGGACTGTGATTTTTTTTTTAGGCACCAAATGCACAAATATTAAAATCAACAATTATATTGAAACATCATTAACCACTCCCCCCCCCCCCCCAATGACTGGGCAATTTCTTGTGATACTGCACTGCATTACTTTAACTGACAATTGCGCGGTCATGCAACGCTGTACCCAAATAAAATGTATATCTTTTTTTTCCCCACAAATAGATCTTTCTTTTTGGTGATATTTGATCACCTCTGCGTTTTCAAATTTTGGGGCTATAAAGAAAATTCTGCTACATATTTTTTTGGTAAAAAATCCCTATAAGCGTATATTGATTGGTTTGTGCAAACGTCTACAAACTATGGGATATATGCTGGAATTTTTATTTATTTATTTATTTATTTTACTAGCAGTGGTGGCGATCAGTGACTTATATCAGGACTGCGATATTGCGGCAGGAAATCGGACACTAAGTGACACTTTTGACACTTTGTGGGAACCAGTGACACTAATATAGTGATCAGTGCTAAAAAATATGCACTGTCACTGTACTAATGACACTGGCTGGGAAGGACTTAACATCTAGGGCAATACAAGGGTTAAATGTGTGCCCAGCCAGTGTTTATATGTACACAGTGTGGTGCTTTTTCCTAAGGCAGGGGTAGGCAACCTGGGGCCCTCCAGCTGTTTCAGAACTACATATCCCATCATGCCTCTGGGAGTAATTGTAACTGCCAGTCTTGCAAGGCCTCATGGTAAATGTAGTTCCACAACAGCTGGAGGGCTACTGGTTGCCTCCCCCTGTACTAAGGGAAGTGTTGCTTTGCGGAAAAGAAAATCCATTACTTCCCCGCTGACAGGACAGAGCTCTGCCTTGCTTATGCAGGAAGAGCTCTGTCCTTTGTGTCTTCCCGGTGATCAGCAGGTTGGGGCGGTTAGTCTATTGGCCGGCACCCACGGATCAGCATCTGCTGTGTATAATCACAGACGGCGTGCGTGCCCCCTACTGGGAGGTGCTGGATCACGTACCTAGCACGTGATCTGGCGCAGGAGAGCCGCCTTGCCACGGTATATGTATGGTATACAGTTGGCAAGTGGTTTCAGCTGATAATACTTTATGGCTGTAAAAGGCCCAGTGTATATTACTGGATCAAAACCACCCAGCATATATATATATATTACAAGATTATACATATGAGACCAACGCGTTTCGACTTTTAAAAATTTCTGGTCCAAATTTTTGAGACTTTATAAATATTATCCAATGAATGTCAGAGTGCCACATCCCTAATAATTGTTACAGAGAACTTTACAGAAAACTGGACTGGAATTTTTTGGGCACAAAAAGCATACGTTGTATTGAAGAAAAAAGTAGCAATCATTTTTTCAACTCTCCTGAAAACAAAAAACAAAAAATAAAAATAAACTGGGGCTTAGCAAACCGAATTTTTTAATTTCTTTCAATTTTTTGAGACATTATAAATATAGTCCAATGAATGTCAGGGTGCCACATCCCTAAACATTATTGATGTCAGTGGGAGGAATAATGCCCCATCATTGGTGTCAGTGGGAGGAATAGTCCCCCATCACTGGTGTCAGTGGGAGTAATAGTGCCCCATCATTGGTGTCAGTGGGAGGAATAGTGCCCCATCACTGGTGTCAGTGGGAGTAATAGTGCCCCATCATTGGTGTCAGTGGGAGGAATAGTGCCCCATCATTGGTGTCAGTGAGAGAAATAGTGCCCCATCTTTGGTGTCAGTGGAAGTAATAGTGCCCCATCATTGGTGTTAGTGGGAGGAATAGTGCCCTATCATTGGTGTCAGTGGGAGAAATAGTGCCCCATCTTTGGTGTCAGTGGAAGTAATAGTGCCCCATCATTGGTGTCAGTGGGAGGAATAGTCCCCATCACTGGTGTCAGTGGAAGTAATAGTGCCCCATCATTGGTGTCAGTGGGAGGAATAGTGCCCCATCATTGGTATCAGTGGGAGGAATAGTGCCCATCATTGGTGTCAGTGTCAGGGCTGGGCTCAGCCCTTCCTTCTCTGAGCTGACCACTCAGCTGTTGGCTAATAGCCAGCTCCTATCTGTCCACAGTTACTCAGCTGTTGATGATATCCTGCTCGTCAGTCCTGCCTACTTAAGCCGTCCAGTCCAGAGGATCTCTGCCTTCGCCTTGATCAACATCACAGAAACATCTCCTGCGATCCTGTTCAAGACTTGCTTTGCTGACAACCCTTCTGGCTCCAGATCCTGCTTGCTGTTCCACTACATTGATCCCTGACTTCTGGCTTGGCTGACTATCTGTTCCGGTTACTGAACTTTGGCTATTTTTTGATTACGTTTGTTCTTTTAACTTTTATTATTAAACAAGTGTGATTTAACTGTACTTCTGTCTCGGTCTGATTTCATGGTTTCTGACAGTCAGTGGGAGGAATAGTATCACATGGACCTGATAAAGGCAAGCAAAGGACATCTGGCCTTGGTTTGCAGTTTGCAGACCCTTCTCTATTCCAAAACTGTCCAAAAAAGCTTTTAATAGGCATTCAGCCAGTAAAATTTGAGTGACTTCAGACCTTCGGAAAGCACTGAAGCCATTGGATAAGCATGTCGCCCCCCCCCCCCCATACAGATATCCTCTGATAAAAAAAAAGTACGACTCGTCAGAAAGTCATAAAATTCTTCTTGGACCGGCGGGCAGGAAAAACATAAAAACATTCCCAGATTTTCATCTTCAATTTAATTTGCGCCAGTCGTTTGTACCCCCCCCCCCCGCCTCATTATAGATTCCAGTTAGCGCGGAGTCGGACGCGGGAGAAAGGGAAAGGTTAATAGAATTTTTTTAAACACACTTCGGCCATCAGCAACCTTAATGACTCCCTGGCTGGCTGCCACAATGAGAAGCACTTTACGGGATGATTGGAAATATCGTGCTAACTGCCCCCCCACCCATGTGTTACCAGACGCCTCATTACAGGTGGAATATTCCGAGAATCACTCTGGCCTGAGAAATGTGGAGCCACTGAGATCACTGGATACAACAAATGATCTCCCTCGCCTTTCAATGGAAGAGAAGAGGAACCTGTTGCCTGACACCCTGGAACATGTTGTGCCTCCTCCACTAGATCCTACCTAAACCTGAACTCCGGGAAAATAATAAAGAAGTACAGTAACTATACATCATCAAATGACATTTGTTTTTTAAATTGCAAGCAGTGTAAGTACCTGATATGAGTTGGTATAAGCCGTTTGCACTGAGTGAGTGGCTGCAATAATAACCCCCAGCATTGGTGTCAGTGGATGCAGTAATAACCCCCAACATTGGTATCTTCAGACATGATGATAACCCCCAGCATTGGTGTCAGTGGACACAATAATGACCCCCCCCCCCAGTGTTGGTATCAATGAATGCAATAAAAACCCAAAGCATTGGTGTCAGTGGACAACGTACCAAACCACCCTCATCATTGGTGTCAGTGAACACAATAATAACCCCCAGCACTGGTGTCAGTGAACACTATAATAGTCCCTGGCATTGGTGTCAGTGACCTTCCTGGCCAGCAGAACACAATGATAACTGCTAGTGGCTATCGCCGCCAGCAACAATTGCATGTAAAAAAAAATCCAACAAGCTGGTTGTACCCAAGTTGATTGATGGATGGACATGGCTACAATAAGCCTGCCCATCAGCGGCGGCCCATTCATTATGGGAGCAAGGGTGCCACCACCCCTATTCATGCATCCGGCCCCCTTATCTACATACAGGGGGCCCAACGCATGGATTCCAGTGTGGAGGGGGGGGGGTTTGAAGCTTCAAAAAAGGGTGGGTTTGGGGCGCTGATCACTGCACACTGAGCCCACCCAGTTGTGTGATAATAGCGAATGAATATTCACTATCACCACACTGTAGTTATAGTTACTATCTATAGTTAGTAATTATCAGTTAGTAAGTTATTCTTTCGAATTTTCAGATTTTCTTTCAGATTTTTGGATTTCCGAATTTATGAATTTTCGAATTTACGAGTTTTCGAATTTACGAATTTTCGGATTTACGAAATTTACAGATTTTCACATTTTCAAATTTACGAATTTTCGAATTGATGAATTTACGAATTTTCAAATTTACGCATTAACGAAATTCCGAATTTTCAAATTTATGAATTTACGAATTTTCAAATTTATGAATTTGAAAGGAAATTCCAATACCTATAATTTAATAGTTAGTAATTATTAGTTAGTTAGTAAGTTATTCTTTCAAATTTTCAGATTTTCTCTTTCTTATTTTCGGATTTTCGAATTTATGAATTTTTTTGAATTTACGAAATTACGAATTTCCTAATGTACGAAATTACAGATTTTCACATTTTTAAATTTACGAATTTACAAATTTTCAAATTTTCAAATTTATGAATTTACGAATTTTCAAATTTACGCATTAACGAAATTCCGAATTTTCAAATTTATGAATTTACGAATTTTCAAATTCATGAATTTGAAAGGGAATTCCAATACCTATAATTTAATAGTTAGTAATTATTAGTTAGTTAGTAAGTTATTCTTTCAAATTTTCAGATTTTCTCTTTCTTATTTTTGGATTTTCGAATTTATGAATTTATGAATTTTTTTGAATTTTGAAATTACGAATTTCCTAATGTACGAAATTACAGATTTTCACATTTTTAAATTTACTAATTTATGAATTTTCACATTTTCAAATTTTCAAATTTAGGAATTTACGAAATTCTGAATTTTCAAATTTACGACTTAAAGAAATTATGAATTTTAAAATTAAAAAATTTATGAATTTTCGAATTTTTTAATTTTCGAATTCATGAATTTACGAATTTTCGAATTTATGAATTTTCGAATTTTTTTAAGTTTTCGAATTTATGAATTTATGAATTTTCTAATTTTCTAATGTTCTAATGTTCTAATTTATGAATTTACGAATTTACGAACTGCGATCATAACGAATGACCCGGAAAACGATGTCTATATCACAGCAGTGTGGTCCCTATTGCAGAGGATATTGTATGGTGATTACATTGTAACAAGACACATTCTCCTGGAAGCGGTGAAGGATACAAAGTTTTATACAAACTTCGAGACTTGTGAAGCTTCTATGAGATTTCGGTGATTGGATTTACATCTACTGTGACCGCAGGGCACCTTTAAGAGGGAAAACTCTCTCCGCACTTCACAGCAGAGCTGAGATTGACCCGATAGAGAACTCGTTATTCAATATTAATCTACCTGCGCGGGATGGGCAAAGTGAAAATAATTGGGTAATTCTATCCTTTCCAAGCCGGCAAGGAAGAAGAAAAAAAAAATAAAAAAAACAGTAATGATTTAAACATGAGCGAATCTCCTTCACGCCGTTCGCGGAGGTCACCGGAAAAAAGTTTACAGGTCACGTGAAAGACTGCTGATAAAAAATGCAGGCGCGTGTAAAAGATTTATAAGTGAGAAACGCGTGACGCTATGTAGCCCGGAATGTGAAATGACATTTTAGCGCAGAAGAGACATCCCGCAGGACAGTCTTCCGAGAGCCCCGGAAAGTCTTAAAGTGGCATCTTTCAGAAAGCAGAAGCATCAGATGTGCCAAGCCTCGCCGAGGATTAAGTGGCATCGATAAATCACGGGGAAAAAAAGGGGTCGGCGCCTGGTCAGCGCCGCCGAGTCCAAAGTCCACAGAGGGAAGAGTTGTGACAAAACTCGGGGGCACTTCTAGGGCAGAGGGCAGATTTAGGGCACGTCTCCCAGGCTTCCCGACCAGTCATGGTGTCCTTCTACTCCTGTCACTTTACTAAACACAATGTAGCCGCCATTCCATTCACATTACAATCAAAGCCAGGAGAACACAAGAGCTTCATCCTAAAGAGAAATTTACTAAAATGGTCACATTGCAATGTTAGTAATAAAAAATTAGAGTGAAAAAAACAAACACCAAGGCCAAGTACACATTAGGGGGGAGATTTACTAAAACGGGAGCACTCAGAATCTGGTGAAGCTGTGTATGGTAGCCAATCAGCTTCTAACTTCAGCTTGTTCAATTAACCGCTTAAGCCCCGGAAGGATTTACCCCCTTCCTGACCAGGCCCTTTTTTTGTGATGCGGCACTGCGCCGCTTTAACCGACAATTGCGCGGCCGTGCGACGTTACACCCAAAAAAAATTGACATCCTTTTTTCCCGCACAAATAGAGCTTTCTTTTGGAGGTATTTGATCGCCTCTGCGGGTTTTATTTTTTGCGCTATAAACAAAAAGAGAGCGACAATTTTGAAAAACAATATTTTTTACATTTTGCTACAACAAATATCCCCAAAAAATATATGAAAAACAAATTTCTTTCTCAGTTTAGGCCGATATGTATTCTTCCACATTGGTAAAGAAAAAAAAAAAGCAATAAGCGTATATTGATTGGTTTGCGCAAAAGTTATGGCGTCTTCAAAATAGGGGATAGATTCATGGCATCTTTATTATTAACTTTTTTTTATTAGTAATGGCGGCGATCTGCGTTTTTTATCGTGACTGCGACATCATGGCGGACAGATCGGACTCTTTTGACACTATTGACACTGGCAGGGAAGGGGTTAAACACTAGGGGGCGATCAAGGGGTTAAGTGTGCCTTAGAGAGGTGTTCTAAATGTAGGGGGGATGGGCTACCACTGACATGACAGCGATCGATGTTCCCAATGGCAGAGAGCATTGATCACTGCCATGTCACTAGGCAGAACGGGGAAAGGCCTTGTTCTGCGGCTCCGTGACACGATGGCGGGCCCCCGGCGGACATCGACTTCGCGGGACCCGCGGGCACAGTCATGGAGTACCACAATGCCGCAATTTAAAGGGGACGTACCTGTTCGCCCATTTGCCCAGCCGTGCCATTGTGCCGACGTACATCGCTGTGCGCTGGTCGGCTAGTGGTTAATAAACAATAAAGCTTGCTAAAACGCGTAGAGTGTACATCGCTCTCCATGTTCCTCCTCAGCAAAACTCTGACTTTAATGTATTTCAGCTCTCAGCATAAAACTTCTCAATAAGTTCACCTTGTCAGCATCCCTCGGCATTCCGGAACAGTCACCCGCCGTCTGCAGTGATTTGACCAGCAGGAAGGCTCCTATGTCACTGCAGGAAGTGGCTGGATACTTCTGAATTATTATGCGCGGCGGAGGAGGAGAGCTGAGGTTTAATTAATAATTGGGTGATTAATGCAACCATTGGATACCCAGATCACTGCAAAGAAATTTCAGACGCGAAAGTTCCAGGAACCAACAAGCTTGTTTAAAGGGGACCTGTCGTAAAGATATATTTTTTTCATGTTAAAGTGCAGCAATGCTCAGTGATCTGTGACTGTAATACTTCCAGGGATTTATTACCAATCATAGAGATCACACTGCCCCCCCCCCACAGACAATGCTTTCTTCTGCTTTGCTCTCCAGAAGGACGGAGCCATTATTATTTAGCGAAAAACTAGAAAAACTGCGCTCGTGAATAACTAAACATGTAGATAGCAGCAACACTGATATGAGATATAATCACATAGACAAGTAAGAAGAGACAAGAAGAAGAAGTCCTATTGCGACGAAACAAACTGGTCGGGTTTAAGGCATCATTTCCTGTTATTGTGTTTGGATTGAGCCCCGTTGTTTTGGCTGATGACGTTTTTTACTTCCAATGTCTAGATTGGAAGTAAACCTCTGGGGGAATCTAGGATGGAAAAGGACCTGGGGGTCCTAGTAGATGATAGGCTCAGCAATGGCATGCAATGCCAAGCTGCTGCTAACAAAGCAAACAGAATATTGGCATTAAAAAGGGGATCAACGCAAGAGATAAAGCGATAATTCTCCCGCTCTACAAGACTCTGGTCCGGCCGCACCTGGAGTATGCTGTCCAGTTCTGGGCACCAGTCCTCAGGAAGGATGTACTGGAAATGGAGCGAGTACAAAGAAGGGCAACAAAGCTAATAAAGGGTCTGGAGGATCTTAGTTAGGAGGAAAGGTTGTGAGCACTGAACTTATTCTCTCTGGAGAAGAGACGCTTGAGAGGGGATATGATTTCAATGTACAAATACTGTACTGGTGACCCCACAATAGGGAGAAAACTTTTTCGTGGAAGGGAGTTCAACAAAACACGTGGCCACTCATTAAAATTAGAAGAAAAGAGGTTTAACCTTAAACCACGTAGAGGGTTCTTTACTGTAAGAGCGGCCAGGATGTGGAATTCCCTTCCACAGGCGGTGGTCTCAGCGGGGAGCATTGATAGCTTCAAGAAACTATTAGATAATCACCTGAATGACCGCAACATACAGGGATATACAATGTAATACTGACATATAATCACAGACATAGGTTGGACTTGATGGACTTGTGTCTTTTTTCAACCTCACCTATTATGTAACTATGTAATGGCATGTCAGTGCATTACTTGAATAAAACCAAATTTTAAGGATATACACTATGTGGGGTTTATCTCTTTACTGATACATTCCACTGGATACCACGATCTGAGACCAGAGGAGTATCGTTTTCCATGTGACAATTGGATGATCCCTCTGCTCTTTGTATATACTGAGGAACAACCGTGGATGGAGCATATGAGATTTATGAGCCCCTTTTGACCATCCGTAATAGGTGGTCAATACTCTCTGGTAAGAGTACATCCAAACTTATGGTGGTGCTGTATTCACATGGTGGAGTAGCTGAGTGAATAAGAACTTCTGCACATAGGCATTTCATTGATGCCGTTTTGAGGACACATGGACTGATTTGCAATTTTCATTATTATTTAGGCATCATCCAGGGTCAGCATCTATTTTCCCAGACTGATATGCCGGCTCAGAGATCACTTAAATACAGCACAATACACCCACATGGCCTATATACAACATTTCCTATTTTTTTTTTTGCTCATGTCGGTGTCGTCGTTAAAATGAATATGAGGCTCTTTTATGAAAAAAAATGACCATGTAGACTGAGGGCAGCACTGCAAGTTGAGCAAAGCAGGTAAATCTTATTTTAAAATGCCAAGAATATCTTGCCCTTCATTGAAAACCTACCATTATCATAGGCATTCTCACTGGAAAATGGTAAGACTCAGGAGGCAGGAGAAGGTAGTCAGGAATCTCCCGCACTTCATTAAAGACCCACAAATATGATAGGCATTCACATTGGATTACAATAAGACTCAGAAGTCAGAAGAAGGTGGCCAAGAATCTTCTGCCCTTTACTGAAGACCCGTTATTATGATAGGCATCCTCATTGGAAAATGGCAACACTCAGAAAGCAGGAGAAGGTGGCCATGAATCTCTTGCACTTCGCTGAAGACTCAAATATATGATAGGCATCCTCATTGGAATAAAGTAAGACTCAGAAGTCAGGAGAAGGACGCCATGAATCTTCTGCCCTTTATTGAAGACCTACCATTATGATAGGCACCCTCATTAGAATATGGTAACACTCAGAAAGCAGGAGAAGGTGGCCATGAATCTCCTGCACTTCGCTGATGACCCAAATCTATGATAGGCATCCTCCTTGGAATAAAATAAAACTCAGAAGTCAGGAGAAGGACGCCATGAATCTTCTGCCCTTTATTGAAGACCTACCATTGTGATAGGCACCCTCATTAGAATATGGTAACACTCAGAAAGCAGGAGAAGGTGGCCATGAATCTCTTGCACTTTAATAAAGACAACTATGATAGGCATCCTCAAAGGAAAACAGTGAGGCTCAGAATTCAGGAGAAGGTGGCCAGGAATCTTCTGTCCTTGGTTGAAGACCTATCACTATGTGTAGCACCCTCCTAGGTAGGTTGGTAGGATGATAGGTCGATTTAGTTATTTTTTTCTCCTCTGTAATCATCGGAGCAGCTATTGATTTCTCTGGGCTTTTCTAAATCTCCCAGGCTGCAGCTTTGATTGCTTTCCCCTGCATTCTGGAGGCTTCCAGAACATAGAAGGCTGGGAGAGTCAAATGGGCAGCTTAAATATATATTGACATACAAAAAGGGCTGATATGAAATGGGTAGAGGTAGTATCTCAGTCCCAAAGTAGTGTGCACACAACAAAAAATATTTAGCCCAAGAGTCACACCTCAAACAAAATATATAAAAAATATGAAAAATGTATTCACATACATTTAAAATCCTCATATAACATATTAACTTTGTAATGAACATCAATGCTTAAATAGTGGATCACATGAAAAAAACTTTTTTGATAGGACCTACAAATGCCATAAAGATACCACCATCAATCTGTTGCAACTGTGCAACTAATCTCGGCGCGTTTCGGGAGAGGCACAGGGGAGTATCCGGAGATAAAAAACATGAATGAATAAAGAGGGAGGAAAAAATTATTTTTTTTTAATTAATTGAAATAAAATATATATGTATTGTATAAAAATTATACTGTAATGAATTCAACTTACGGTTAATTGCAGGATGCTTGCCAACTGACGCAATGGTGGTCAGGCTGCAAAGTATATGAAAAACTCATATATAGCCATGTATATGGTACCCCAAAAGGGAAAAAGGAAAATCAATAAAGCCTGCCAAGAGGTCCACTTTTCTTCCCCCGGGAGCTGTGAAGGGGGCGAGGAGATGACAAAAAAGGGATGTGCTCACAAACAGGAGCCCTGGCCATTGATGTTGGATCCAGCAAGGAAAGAAAAACGCAACATACCTAAAACAATCAATAATAATGCTCCATGAGGTGAAACGTATATGTGTCTATGTACAAGGAAACAAATCCAGTATTATAGTTGTATAATGACTATATGTGATTTTGCACCATGAACCTATTTACTACTCCAACCTCTCTCCTGTTACAAGTTCTAGAAGCAATACATCGTAATAAAACATTCCCTAGATTGTTCATTGGACCTGAATGAATGCACTGTGTGATTGGTGGCCTCTGCACTGTTTGGGGAAGAACCAGTTGAATCAGCAGTTCCTACAGAATAGCAATGCATGGGCATCCTCATTAAAAAACAGTAAGGCTCAGAATTATAGAGAAGATGGCCAGGAATTTCTTGCCATTGGTTGAAGACCTATCACTAAAACAATCATCCTCATTGGAAAACAGAAGGCCTCTGGATGCAGGAGAAAGTGGCCAAAAATGTACTGCCATTAATTGAAGACCCACCACTATGATAGGCATCCTCATTTGATAACAGTAAGACTCTGAAGGCAGGAGAAGGTGGCCAGGTATCTCCTGCCCTTTATTGAAGACCTATCACTATGATAATCATACTCACTGGAAAATGGTAAGACTCTGGAGGCAGGAGAAGGTGGCCAGGATTCTCCTGCCCTTGATTGAGGACCTATCACTATGGTAATCATCCTGATTGGAAAATGGTAAGACTCTGGAGGCAGGAAAAGGTGGCTAAGAATCTCTTGCCCTTGACTGAAGACCCACGACTATGATAGGCATCCTCACTGGAAAACAGTACAGTTCAGGAGGCAGGAGAAGGTCGGGATGGGTTCCTGACTGTAGGGGCACAGCATTTCTTGGATAATGGTCCTCTGGGTACTGATAGCATGGGTTTTCATGGGTTTCATGTAACCTGTAACTAGGGAAAAGCTCTCAGTTCTCTCCGGGCACAGGTTCGATATGAACTTAGTTTGTTTTGGGCATTTCTCCAAATGGCTGACTTTTAGCATATTTGATAGGAACCATCTAGTAGCATTTTTGCTACTGCTACCATATATGACAGCTTCCTCTGTCAATAGTTGTTACCAATCATTGGAGAGACCAGTGATTTGTTTGCTGGCCAGGAATCCCCAGCCACAAGGGGACAGAGATAGTGCTGACATCACTGACCAAATATGGCCACATGGCCATATTGGTAAATTATATCACTGGTTATACTCTGCTCCTTTGTCTACATTTAGAAGCAGGAACTGGATCTGTCATTTACAGCAAGTGTAGAGACGCGGGTATTTTCTTTCAGTGAGTTGGCAGGCGTTGTTCATCATAATTAATGTGGATCTGCATTTTTTTTTATATTTTTATTAAAGGACTTGCCAAAAAGTGTGTGTCTTTATTTAAACTTTACACTTTTGTACCCCTAGGTATCATTTATGCCCCGTACATACGGTCGGATGTTGTCGGAAATTCCGACCGTGTGTAGGCTCCATCGGACATTTTCCATCGGATTTTCCGACACACAAAGTTGGAGAGCAGGATATAAAATTTTCCGACAACAAAATCCGCTGTCGGAAATTCCGATCGTGTGTACACAAATCCGACGGACAAAGTGCCACGCATGCTCAGAATAAATAAAGAGATGAAAGCTATTGGCCACTGCCCTGTTTATAGTCCCGACGTATGTGTTTTACGTCACCGCGTTTAGACCGATCGGATTTTCCGACAACTTTGTGTGACCGTGTGTATGCAAGACAAGTTTGAGCCAACATCTGTCGGAAAAAATCCTAGGATTTTGTTGTCGGAATGTCCGAACAAAGTCCGACCGTGTGTACGGGGCATTACTCTGTCACATTGGAGAGGGGTCATATTTTTTAAAGGGGGCTTCCACATTTTAGACAAGTACTTGGCTTGCAGACCTCCACAACCACCGGGCCAGGGTTGTGGAGAACAGGCCCTTGGCAAAGTACCCTCCATGACCCCTACTTATGTTGAGGGCATGTGGCCTAGTATGGTTCAAAAAGCCACTGTATGCAAAGAGCGCCACTTTATTAACCTTTATCCTACTTCTTGACCAAAATGCCCCCAAAAACCCCACTTCCCAGACAGTCCTTATTTTCTAATGCATCTTGCGGCAACAAAAGCTCCCAATCAAGATCAATGCATTCATGATGCAAATTTATGTTAGCAAAAAGAAATTGCTCATCAACACCCGCGTGATCTATCTGCAGCACACAATGGTTAATGAAATGCACAGAAATCGCATTAGGCATTCTGATAAATTATCTCAAAGTTATAAAATTGTCAGACGCATGCCTGAAAAATAACACCCATCTGTGGCAAACCCACTATGGCGCATTCTCTTTTCTTTTGCTCGGAAGGACGCCAATGAAGGCTCGGTGACGTTAAAGGATGCCCCGCTACCAGGATTACTCGTTTATTAACATCATTAGTTTGCTGTATGCTACCGCTGCTTTCTAGAACGGAAAAAACAGAATCAAAGGCACTAGGTTATTAGGAATGCAGGATGTCTGTAGGTAAATTTAATCAGCTCTTCCTTCGTTCTGCGGCCGCCAATGAACTAGAATTATGGCAAAGCGCGTCACCTGAAATCCGTGCAATAATATTTCACCTATGTATTTTTAAAATTCCCTTCGCATTTTATGAATCTCCAATAATTCAGCCTAAAGAAGTTGTGATTTGAATATTCCAAACAGAACATGATTCTTCATGAAACCCCACAGAGGGACATACGATTGTTTGCAAATTCCCTGTCTAGAACACAAATAGAGAAGTTAATTTAAAATCCCAGTATACCTGTGGTCATATCAATCTTATAAACCTTCCAAGATGTGTGGAATGTGAAAGAAGAGGCAGCAAACCATTAATATTTAGATTCAAGTGAAAAACTAACATCTGTAGGTAAGCCAACGCACTTTGGTAGTTACACCTAACAGTCTTCCCTTCACATCAGACTCCCCCATCACCACAGAGTCCTCCCATCGCAGATCCCCCAATTACACAGTCCCCAATCATACAGTTCCCTCATCACAAATCCCCCGGTCACACAGTCCCCCTATCACAGAGCCTACCATCACAAGTCCACCCCATCACAAAGCCCCTGATCACAAAGTTCCCCCCATCACAGAGCCCCCCAAACACACAATCCTCCCATCACAGAGCCCCCAAAACACACATTTCCCCTATCACAGAGCCTACCATCACAAAGCCCCTGATCACAAAGTCCCCCCCAACACAAAGACTCCCAATCACACAGTCCTCCCATCACAGAGCCCCCCAAACACATAGTTCCCCCATCACACAGACCACTCTTTACATCAGAGCCCTTACTTTTTGGCTCCAGCAGCGAAGTGGAGGAAGTCTAGAGGAAGCAAAGTTCCATCTTCACTTGAATTCTGGGGGTGGCCCTGCATGTCACCTGCCCTTGCTCAAACTCATGCACTGTCATGATACAGGTGAGCCAGCCGCCATCACAATAGCAATGAATGATGTTATGCATCCTAGCCCCAGAGCATCATTGGTTGTTATGGTGCTGGTGACTGGCCCACTGACACCATGTCAACTCATGATGCTAATCCGGGGCAAACTGTGTCCCATGCTTGCGGCATCCCAGGGAACCCAAGCATCACCCTGGATGAGAACCACTGATCTAGAGCAGCCTTTCTCAACCTGCTTACAATGGGACATTAGAAGGATGAAAGTGCCACAAAGTTCAAAGTCCAGTAAGAATTTTATTTTATGACACAATATTGAGAAATCCAACACGTTTAGGGCCCCCACCCCCCCACCCACGTTTAATCAGCGCTTGTGTGTTGGCAGTAAATTCCAATTTATACTGGACACAGTTGTATATCCCAATGGATATCCCAAAATAATCTGTGTCACTAAACTGACGGCCATGTTTTACCATGGAGAAACGCTTGAAATACTTTTCAGATTACAGGAAACCCAAGCTAACCATGATGTTATCTACAGCTTATGGTACAGTAGCCACACCAGACTGGTAGTCAATGAGGGAAGGACTCCCTTACATTGCTGTTCATTGAGAAGAATGCCCAGTGTAGATTCCTTATACCTTGGGTACAGTGGTGGACTCCTTACATCAGTGCTCAGTGGGGAGAATGTTGCTTTTACAGAGAGCTAACATTCATCATTGGTGCCAGTGGTTACTGTGCATACCTGAGAAATCAGTGGAGAAGCTCCACTGGTTCCATGCCACCAGCTCTGCAGAGTGGTGTTGGTGTCAGACCCCATCAAGCAGGAGATCCATCTACCACTACTTTTTAAGGAACCACTAGCAACTTATGAAGGAACCCTAGGTTTCAAGGAACCTTGGTTGAGAAAAACTGATCTAGACCAATCAGGTCCACCATCATCTTTATTTAAGAGTCTACGTCTACGTCTTCCAACAACATGGAGCCCCGGTGTTGGGGGAATTATTGTAACTGCTGAAATGCAATGGCACCTCTACCAAATTTGTACATGGATATAAAAGGGACTCTTGACCCAAGCACAAGATGTGGTGGCTGTATTCGTTTTTTCCTTTATTTCACCTGGTGATTCTGCCAGGAACACACTTCCTGTCCTATGGTGATAATGCTCACATGCTGTACTGTATCTATAAAGAATTAGTGTTGTCAGCTCAGGACTACCAAAACCTCCCACTTTCCTCATCTCTATAATGGGGGACTGCAGGATTCGCTACTATCTCACAGTCCAAGTAATCGAGGTATTCACAAAATAATTAGGACCTGACCAAGTGGTAGATAACCTCTAAAATTTACTAAAGCTGCTTATCACTATTAAGCCAAACCTGGGTGAGTTGCCCTCAGCACAAGCCAGAGTTCAAGTAGAGAGATACTTCATAGATATGCCATCAGGCCCATATATATATATATATATATATATATATATATATATATATATAGTGACAGTAGGAGATGCTGTCATGGTAAAATTGGTAGTTTGGGGGACACAGGGTGTGCTTGGTGAAAGACTGCAGAGCATAGATGTGGACTGGAGAAGACTGCTTTCACAGCTTTCTCCAGGTTTTGGTATTCCGTCATGGGGCTCTGTAGTTTTTGAGATTCCACAGTGTCTTGGGTGGGACAGGATCTCCAACCCTGTGTCCAGACTTTGCAGATGACCAGCAGGGTGTGTGCTCAGGTGAGCACAGCCCTTATAATGAGTTTATGGGAATACCTCAGGGCTCCCAGTTGGAGACTGCTCCACACCAAGAGACAGGAGGTCTCCAGGAGTCAGAGGGGCTGCAAGAGGCAGACAGAACATGTGTGACTGCTAAAGGTAGTGAAACGGCCTGAGGACTAAAGCCAGAGCGGAGCTGTGGGCGCTAAAGTAAAGCCGTTCACATTGAAGGATCCAGTGGTCTGTGTGACCAGGATAAAGAGCAGAAGTACTGCTACAGAGAGCCAGGTGGGCTGGCATTTTCTGTTATGTTTATTTGCTGGAAAAGAACCCCTGCGTGGGAAACCGTTATGTTATGGACTTGTTATTTGCCTTTTTAATAAAAATGGGCTACTATGCCCTAAAAATATAGTTCCTGACTGGTTTGAATCACTGGCAAAAGCATCTATTACAAGAGTTAACAACCCCCCAACTTTACAATATATACCAGTTTTCACAGAATTAAAGCCACATTTTTACTGTATAAAACCATAAAAAGTCATACTGCCCACATAAATATAAAGCCAAAATAGCAAGGGGTAGGCGTCCAGAATTAATTGAGTTGGTCTACACGTTTCGCAGATCGCCCAGATTCTTCAAGACCTAGGATTTTTATTCTATCAGCACAATGATTATAACTCTCAATATTTTTTTTTTTCTATTTTTTTTTTTTTTTTTTTTTTTTTTTTTTTTTTAAATTTCAAGTTTTATTGAATTTTTCATGAGAATCCATACAAAGCGTGTAATAAAAAAAAAAAAGAGCATTACATCAACATACCATAGTGGGTAATACGATATACATCTATCATGAGTAAGATATTAGTCGCGTAATAGGATGTGGATTATGCAGATTCAACTCTATACTTTTAACTTACACATCAATTAGGTGGTGTCAGCACTGTCTCTCCACCCTGGCACCCCAAATTGGGTGCTCACTGTGCCACGGGGGGTGAGCCAGCCCTTCAACCGCCAGTCGTGAAATATACTGCAAACAACAGAAACAAATATAGTAGGCCTAAGAGTGAGGAACTTTAAACTAGTCATGACAAAGAATTGTAAGTCCTGCTTAGTGAAAATAGGTTACTGTGAATAGGGGTTTAAGCGAGAGAGTTCAGGTAGGATCTATGAGAGAGCTGTGCTTCTCGAATCGGATATCCAAGGTTCCCATTTTTGGAGGAACAAGGCGGTATTTAGGTTAGCTTTAGCGAAGGCGAATTCCATGCGGAAGTGGTGATTTAAAAGAACAATGAGATCTGATAGAAGGGGAGGTTGTGGTGATTTCCATTTTTTCGCCAGAGCTAAGCGGGCTGCAATAAGGATATGAGTCGCCACTACTCTGATATGTTTCGGCCATGTCGGGACATCAGGACCCAAGAGAAGATCTAGGGGGGATGATGGAGGGGGGACTTTGCACAACGTTGATAGGAGATTTGCAACATCTTGCCAGAATTTGTGAATTACAGGGCATTCCCACCAGATGTGCCTCAGAGTGCCTGTCTCGGTGCAATTCCGCCAGCATTGAGATGAGGTGGTTGGGTATATTTTTGCGAGTCTAGCTGGGGTATAGTACCATTTGTGGAACAGTTTTTGAGTTGATTCCCAATGGGAGGTGCAACGTGACGCTCGAAGTGGGAGAGTTAAGGCTTTGTACCAATTTGCTGGTGGTGGTGGAGTGGTGGTGAGGGATGACCAGAAGTCAATGGAGGGAGAAGATTGATTTGCAGACGATGTCGTTAGTATTTTGTACATTACTGAGATTCCTTTCTGTGCTGGTGCTGGGATGTCATAGAATTTTAGTATATCAGCCATTGGAGCAGTATCTGTGAGTATAGTGATTGAGGATATGATAGAGCGGATCCGTAGGTATAGGAAAAAGGTTGATGTGGGAATATCGAATAATTGTTGAAGTTGTACAAATGAGTGGATCCCGGATGTGGTCATCAGTTGTCCAATGTTGACGAGACCTTTCTGTGTCCATAGGTGGACGGACAGGTCAGGCGATATCATTTCTATTGCTTGAATGGGGAGTTTGGAAAGGATTGAATTGGGTATTCCCTTTGCTTGTTGTGTAAGGGCTGTCCAGACCCGTAGAGCCGATGTTGTAGATTGTAGAAAATGGCGTTGCGGTTTTAGGTTTAGTAGGGTAGCTGACAAAACGTGTTTCAAGTTTGGCGTGATAGCTGCAGACTCAATTTGGTGCCACGTTTTCCTGGATGTGGGAGACCACCATTCTCTCAATTGGTCCAATATTACTGCTTTGTAGTAGGCGTGAATGTCGGGGGCTCCCATTCCACCGTGTTGGACTGGTGACAGAAGAATATTTTGTTTAAGTCTGGGTTTTTTTTGTTGCCAGATAAACTTATTGATCAGTCCTTGTAGTTGATTCAGTTGTGTGGAGAGCATTGGTATAGGGATTGTGCGAAACATATACAGAATGTGTGGGAGCAAGTACATTTTAACCAGGGCTATCCTACCAGCCCATGATACATATGCGTTACTCATGTCTTTGGCATTGCGCAGAAGCTTTTCCTGTAGTATGGCATAGTTTACTTTTAGTAATGTCTTGCTCGGGGAGGTAAGGTGAATCCCCAAGTATTGAAGTGAGGAGTTTTTGGACCAAGTGAAAGGTGTGGTTTTCGTTATGGTCTGTTTGGTCTGTTGGTTTATCCCTACGTTCAACATAGTGGATTTACTATTATTGATTTTGTAAAGAGATATTAGGCTGAACATTTCTAGAATTTCTAAAACATTTGAGAGGGAGATTTCGGGATTTGTTAGGGTGATAATGACATCGTCTGCATACAGTCCAATTTTGTGTTCAACGTCCCCTATTTTAATACCTGAAATTGCTGTTGCGGATCTAATGGCTTGTGCCAGGGGCTCCATCACCATGGCAAAAATCAGGGGTGAAAGTGGGCACCCCTGCCTGGTGCCATTAGTGATGTTGAATGGAGTGGACGTTATCCCTGATGTCCAGACTCGGGCGCTGGGGGAGGAATATAAATTCAATATCGCTGTCAGAATAGGTCCTGATAGGCCAAATTTGTATAGTACTTTTTCCATGTATGTCCAGTGGACTCTATCAAACGCCTTCTCTGCATCCAGTGAGAGGAAGAGAGAAGGCGTTTGGTTGTGCTCCACCCACTGGATTAGGTCGATGAGGCGTCTAGTGCCGTCCGAGGCTTGTCTACCAGGTACAAATCCGACCTGGTCAGGGTGTATTATTTGTGGAATAATTGTAGAGAGCCGCTGAGCTAGTAATTTTGCGTAAATTTTGGTGTCTGTGTTTAACAGTGAGATTGGGCGGTAGTGTGCTGGTGTGTCAGGGGATTTGCCCGGTTTGGGTATGGTAACAATTAGGGCCTCTAAAGATTCTTTGGGAATTTTACCTGTAGTAGTGTAGTAATTAAAGGTGTTACATAGTTGTGGGGCGAGTAAGTCAGAGAAGTATTTGTAATATTCGTTTGGGAATCCATCGGGGCCGGGGGCTTTATGTAGTGGCAGTGTTTTTATTGTCTTGAGGATTTCGGCGGGAGAGAAGGCTGTAGAAATGTTCTCTAGCTGTGCAGCGGAAATAGAGGGAAGATGAATGGAGGAGAGGAATTTGTCAATGTCCTCTAGTGTAGGATGGGGTTCTTGATCAGAGTCTTTAAGATTATATAATTTAGAGTAAAATGCGCTAAATTCGTTTGCAATATCTAAGGGGTTGTGTACTCGTTTACCTTGGGAGTTAATTAGGGTCTGTATTTTCGTTTTAGCATTGTGTTTTTTCACTTGTCTAGCCATGAATTTTCCTGATTTGTTGGCTGAGGAGTAGTGTTGGAGTTTAAGGCGTTTAATATAATATTCAAATTTTTTATGCAGGTGCTCACTAAGTTGGTGTCTTAGATTTTTTAGATCATTGGAGATGGTATTGGATATTTTGTTTTTGTTGACAATTTCTAACGCACGGATTTGTGTTAGTAATTTTTCAGTGGTGGCTATGTGTTGCTTTTTTGCCTGTGCTCCGAATTTTATGAAAGTGCCACGTAAGTAAGCTTTGTGCGCATGCCAAATCATAGATTGATCGGTAATAGAGAATTGGTTATTGTCAAAGTAGCTCTCAATCTCGGATCTAAGTTCCCTTTCCAGTGTTGGGTTGGTGAGCAGGGACGTGTTCATTCTCCAAATAGTATGTCGTGTATTTTTGTTGCTATTAAATAGTGTGATCGAAATCGGTGCGTGGTCCGACCAGGTAATTGTACCAATTCGCGCGTCTGTGATTGTTTGTAGTAGGAATTTATCTGTAAGGAACATATCGATCCGAGAGTAAGAGTGCTGAGAGTTGGAGTAGAAAGTGTAGTCTCGCTCCGTATCGTGTGCGCATCTCCAGGGGTCATAAAGATCTTCATTTTGTATGAGAGAGGAAAGTGTGGAAGGCCTACGTTTGCTTGGGTTAGATGTGTCTAGAGAATTATCAATGATTTCATTAAAGTCCCCACACAGTACTACTGGGTCGGATCTGTAAGGTGCCAATTTGGAGAGTAGTTTGTTGTAAAAAAATTTTTGGCCTGTGTTGGGTGCGTAGAGATTTACTAACGTTAAGCGTTGGTTTTCAAATGTTGCGGAGAGGATCAAATATCTACCATCTTCATCAGTTTCACAGTGGTGTAACTGGAACGAAATGGATGAACTAATTGCAATCATCACTCCTCTCTTTTTGGCGGTGGCATTGGCAAAGAAGCAGTGTGGGTAACGTTTGTGTGTGCAATTTGGTGCTTTGTCTTTGAGGAAATGTGTTTCTTGTACGCAGAATATGTCTGCTTTCTGAGTCAGTGCTTCTTTCCAGAGGAGATTACGCTTAAAGGGGGAATTCAAACCTTTGGCATTCAGTGAGGTGATTTTAATGGCCATTTTAGTAGGAGGTGACCTGGGACGCGGACACGGGGAGCGAGACCACACTGAAAAGATTAAGCAACTTCAGGTCCTGTCAGACAATCCAAAAAAAAAAAAAAAAAAAAAAAAGTAAGCAACTTTGTTATGATACTATATATAGGGTATGGTACCTTTCTGAATATATCACCGGTGATTCACCACTATGTGTTACTAGTTAAGCAATACGTAAAGTACTCAAAAAGAGAGCAATCAAACAAGCACCAAAAAGAGATAACAAGAGAAAAAAAAAAAAAAAAAAAAAAAAAAAAAAACAATTTCAAAAAAGAAGGCAAAATGAACACTAATAACAAGAGTATCAGTGTGCGTGGCACACTATAACCTGAGGGGGTGAGGTAATCCTAAAGCAGTGTCCACAGAGGATCCTAGGAGTGGTCGCGACCTAAGGCCTTCGGATTGTGAGGGTTTTCGCCTCTACCAGGGATCTGATTCCGGAATGGAGCGGAATGTGGATGGGAGCCGATGCGGTCACTCGTGGCAGGAGGTAATGGGAGAAGACCCCAGTTGGTCAATTTTTTGTACCCTTCTTTGGGGGTGTGAATAGGGATTATTTGCTGTTGATAAGTTACCAGAAGCTTGGTAGGGAAGCCCCATTTGTAAGTGATTTTTTTTTCTTGCAGGATGGAGGTGACAGGGGTGAATGCCCTACGCATCTCCATGGTGGCTTTGGAGAGATCATTGAATAGGAGAACATTTGCATACGGTGCTGGAAGCGGTTTGGCGTTTTTAGCTGCTTGTAAAATCTGCTCCTTAACGTGAAAGTAGTGCACTCTTGCTAGAACATCCCGTGGGATGTCCGGGGACAGGTGTGTAGGTTTGGCGATCCTATGCGCCCGGTCAATGGTAATATCCCGTGCATTTAAACGAGGCAATAGACGTGAGAATAGCTGCTGCAGATAAGGAGTAATTTCATTTGATTTGACAGATTCGGGAATGCCTCTAAATTTTATGTTGTTCCTTCTGGAACGGTCTTCCAAATCTGCCAATTTTAATTTCATGTGGTGTATTTCTGAGGCATGGTGTTCATGCGCATCCAGTAATTCATTATGAGCTCTGACATGGTCATGCATGCTGTCTTCAAGCAGATGAGCTCTTTCTTCCAAGCAGTCTACCCTGTCATGTATTTGGGAGACAGATAGCTGCAGTTCTCTGTGTAGATCTTTCTGCAGTGTGAGGAGCATTGATTTTAACATGGATTCAGTGACAGGATTATCTGATGCAGGGACTGCTGCTAGGGCAGGGATGTGTGTGGTATCAGTGTCCCTGTCTGCCCACTGATGCTTCTTGGGCTGGGGCTCTTTGCTGGGGGAGAGGGCCGGAGAAGAAGCCAGCCTCTTACCTCTGTCCATGCTGGTGTGGGATACCGCAGCATCTGGTGAGGGTATGGTGTCCATCTCTTCCCTAATCATGTTGTCTCCACATGATAGCGCTGGGAAGTCTTCCTGTGAGAGGGCCGGACGGCGCTCCTCATCAGTTGCTGAGCGAGCTGTGCCTGAGGCGGTGTTCCCGGAGCCGGCGCCATCTTGGGCCTTGTTCATGGCTGCGCTGCTGTAGTAGTCTGTGAGGCGGCGTGGAGCTGGCGGTTTGTTCCGCCGTCTTGACATGCCCGGGGTGGTCACGGATCCTTGCCCCTTCCGTGTGACCGGAGCGGGGTCGGAATGTCGCTGTGTGTTGCTGCGGATCAGTGCCTGTGGAACGGAGCTCTGTATTCAAGCGTCCATTCCTCTCCGCGGCTGGCCACGCCCCTTAACTCTCAATATTTTATTACAAAAACAGAACATCAAATGAAATCAAATAAAAACATAATAGCTAAAAGAACCAAACAGAATAAATAGAATTCCCAAAGAAAATACATTATTTAAATCACTGTCCAACACTGGGAGGCATGTTGCAATCTGATCACTGAGAAGGAGACTGAGAAAATGCTTCCTCCCGTCTGCAGCAGACTGATGGCATCATCTCAGCCTTGGCAAAGTCATTGGATGGCTCTCTTAATAATAAAAAGTTTGCTTTTTATTTTTGGAAAACTATACTATTGCTGTATATATTGTTACATGCTTGGAATGTATTTGGGTAGACTTATACGTTAAGCAAATCACGCAATATAACGATTTACAAGCATCTTCCAGAATACACACTGTTACAGTATTAGTGCTTTTCCCTTCACCATTTTTATAAGTTTTGGCAGTTAGAAAAGTTGCGCAGATTTCATCCTCCCAATCCTCTTTTTTTCTGTCCTTCACTCTTATTAAACGAGTGCCGCTACCTTGGCTGGCAGACATATGAGATATTTGGGTGGCAGGGTGACTTCCAGGCATTGGCTGCAGGGGATGGATGTGTCTTTGAAAAAGTGAATACATTAGCAGTGCTGGGATCGGACAGAGAAAATACGTATTTTGCCGCCTGCAGCTACAGAACTGAAAAGAAATGAGTTCTCCCTAGAAAGTTCCCGAAGACTTTTTAGTTCCCATGAAGTTTTGCAACCCGATGTCTTAATTTCGCAAATGTAGACGTATCAATCTAATAGCCAGACCCACACACGTTTTCTTTTTTTGCAATTTTTTTTTTATTTATACCTAATTAGGATGTTTAACTCAGTGTTTCTCAGCCTTTTTCCTTTAGTATGCAAAATCTAAAATGTAAGAAACCTAAATGTTATAAGTGGCAAACCTGAGATTCAAACAATGTACAGAACCACCTTGATGAAATTAAGTTCACATCAGAGGTCCCCTATCAAATCAGAGGTCCCTCATCACATCAGAGGTCCCCCCATCACATCAGAGGTCCCCCATCACATCAGAACCCACCTTTGCATCAAAACCCACCCTTTACATTAGAGCTCGCCATCCCATCAGAGGTCTCCTCTTCACAATACAGGTCCCCAATCACATCAGAGATCCCCATCACATCAGAGGTCCCCCCTTCACATCAGAGGACCCTCATTACATCAGAGGTTCCCCATCACATCAGAGGTCCCCCCCATCACATCAGAGGTCTTCCCATCACATCAGAGTTCCCCAATCACATCATAACTCACCCTTTACATCAGAGCCCACTCTTTACATCAGAGGTCCCTCTTCACATCAGAGGACCCTCATTACATCAGAGGACCCCATCATATCAGAGGTCCCCCCATCACAACAGAGTTCCCCAATCACATTAGAACCCACCCTTTACATCAGAGCTCCCCATCACATCAGAGGTCTCCTCTTCACATCACAGGACCCCAATCACATCAGAGGTCCCCATTCACATTAGAGCCCACCCACTACGTCAGAGATCCTCGTCACATCAGAGGTCTCCCGTTCACATCAGAGGACCCTCATTACATCAGAAGTCCCCATTCACATCAGAGACCCCTTCACATCAGAGCCCACCCTCTACATCACATCCACAATTACAAAGGCCCCCATCACAAAGCCCCCAAATCATACAGGCCCCCATCACAGAGCCCCCCAAGCACACAGTTTCCCCATCACAGAGCCACCTAATCACACAGTCCCCTCCTCTTCACACCAGAATCCTACCTTTAGACTCTTGCAGTGTGGCAGAGGGCGGAAGGTGGAGGAGGTCTGGAGAAGGCGGTCTTCCATCTTCTTCTGAATGCTGGGGGCAACTCTGCCCTAAGCCTAACCTGGATCAGAATCATGCTTTGCTGTGGTGTGTGTGAGTTGGCCACCATCACCATTGCAGTTATTATGGTTCGGGCGGCTTACTCGCCCGCACCATGTCAACTCATGATGCTGATTCAATTCAAATTGGGTCCCATGCTTACAGCACCCAGGGTAAACCCAAGCAGCACCCTGCTTCTCAAATTGCTACGAGAAATGTCTCATGACAAGCATCCTACTACTACTAAACTACACTCTAAAGCAAGGGTCTCCAAACTTTCTGAACAAAGGGACAGTTTACTGTCCTTGAGGCTTTAGAGGTCCCAGACTGTGGCCAGTGAGATTAGAAAATGCTGTAGTGTTGGTGAGAGGGTACAGTGCCCCATCATTGGTGTCAATGGGAGGAATAGTGCCAAATCATTGGTTTTAGTGGAAGAAATAGTGCCCTATTGTTGGTATCAGTGGAAGGAATGGTGCTCCATTATTGGTATTTAAAGTAGGAATGGTGCCCCATCATTAGTGCCTATGGGAGGAAAGGTGCCCCATCATTGGTATCTGTGGGAGGAATGGTACCCCACCATTGGTGTCTGTGGTAGAAATGGTGCCCTATCATTGGTGTCTGTGGGAGGAATGGTACCCCATAGTTGGTGCTGTGGGAAGAATGGTGCTCCATCATTGGTATCAGTGGATAGAATAGGGCCCCCAAGGGCCAGAAAGGCAGGCAAGGGGCCCCATCCAGCCCAAGGGCTGCAGTTTGGAGACCACTGGTCTAAAGGATGATCACTATGCATCCACATCAGTCTGATGTTGTGTAATAAGATGGAGCTTGCTTCGTGCCAGTTTGGGAACCATTGGGAGGGGCTCCTGATCATGTGATCACCACAGCGGTCACACGATCGGGAAGCCACTCCAACTCGTGGCATTAAAGCCCACTTGGGGGGCTGTCAGGAGTCAGTGCAAACAAACATTGAGAACCCTTGTGCATTTTTGGGGCCATTTGTCATGTATTGATTGGTGGAAGCAGACATGCTGGAAGGTGGTCACCTGACAATGAACAAGTTGAATTTGGAGTTTTGTCCACACAGAACGCTGAACAGCTGCCACCGTAATGAGAACCGTGTACTCCTAATAGTAATTCTAATATAAATGCTGTTAATATAACCAACATATGTAGGAAGGTCAGATAGATATTTGTGATATGATTAGTCATGAGTGAAACAAGCTGTTCAGTTTCATCATGTCTCCTATAGAATGTCTCAGGAGAATATCTATTTCCATCACCATAGAATATACCAGGGATATTTGTGGGGTAACCAAAGAGCACCTGCCATGCATGGACAGTTTAGGTGCCATGTAATCAAAAATGTAACACACACCTCATATGTTCCCGCAATCAATAACTTCACAGTTTAGTATAGAAATCCTCTGGTGTTGTGATAAAGTGAGGTATGGGTGATAACAAAAATATCGGTCTCAATATCCTACTATATAATATCCTAATATCCTACTATCAGGTATTTCAAGAGCAATAGTTTTTAAATATTTGGACTCTGAGGCTTTATTTGGATATTCCACGTCCAGAGTATATAAAGAATGTGTACATACTAATGGTTAGATCTCAAATTGTCCTTTGCAGTTTTAGTGGTGTACGACTAGGTGGTTCCACTGTCTTACCCATTATGAAAACTCAGGAACTAGTTGGTCACCTCATTAACATATGATCTTTGAAGTCATATTAGTTAAAATATGGATTTTTGCCAGGGGAAAGTTTTTAATTGAAATGGATGAAAGAAACTCGCCATTAGTTCTTTCTTCCCCGATATGCTGTAGATGTTGACATCAGAGCTAAAAACGCCAAGGTCAAACAAAGTTTCTGTAGAAACAAAAGCTGATGAAGATCAATCTCCCTCTAAGCAAAAAGAAAAGGTTACTACAAATACAAGTCTGGTTTGTTCTCAGGTATGGCACAGAAACATTTCCCTCACAATGTCTTAAAAAATAAAAATCACGAGTTTTGAATTGTGGTGCTACAGGATAAGCTTAAAAACCAGCTAGACAGACATGATCATGTATCAAGAGGTTCTAAAAAGAGTCAATGAAGCAAACCCATGTCTGTTAGATGGAATATTGAAGAGAAAAGAGTTAATCTTTGGCCCAACTCTATTGAAGAGGAGCTATTCAAGATTGTGGAAGGATAGGGAAAGAAGAACATGGTGGATGGATGGGTGGAGGAAATAAAGGTAACATGGTGGACGTCTGACATAAAGGAGAATATGACAGATGGATGACATAAAGAAGAACATGATGGATGGAGAACATAAAGAACATGGTGGATGGAGCACATTAAGGAGAACATGTTGGATGGAGTACATAAAGGAAAACATGTTGGATGGAGTACATAAAGGAGAACATGTTGGATGGAGTACATAAAGGAGAACATGTTGGATGGAGGACATAAAGGAGAACATGTTGGATGGAGGACATAAAGGAGAACATGTTGAATGGAGGACATAAAGAAGAACATGGTGGATGTAGGACTGTTAGGAAAGGGTTCACCTGCTGGTGGCACTGTTGCTCCCAGATCTATAGGCTGCAGTTCCAGTGTCCACCAGCAGGTGTCCCTCAGCAGCCAGAAGCTCACATCATCTCATGCAATCAGTCATCACCTGATGCTGGTTGCAGGAAGTGTATTTAAACCCTGTCCATGTTCTTCACTGCTGCCTTGGGGTTCTGTCTCCATGTGCCCCTGACCTGCCTTCCTGTGTTCCTGATACTGGACCCTGATCCCGACCCTGCAGCCTGATCCCTTCCTACCTGATCGCTCCGTCTCCTGTTTCCCTCTCCCTGTCCTGTCTTGTTCCCGACTACCTCTGCTTGATCTCCCGTGTATGACCCTGGCTCTGTTATGACTATGATTCGTTTATCCTGTTTCCTGTATATACTTGGTTTTGGTAGTTGTTCATTTTGTGTCACTATTTGGTTATCTGGTTTTGCTTTACACAGTTTTGATACATTGGAGGTGCATTTACATTTGTGTTATTCACTTATTTTTAAATAAATTATATTATTTTACACTTTACTTGAGCCTGATATTCTCTGTGGCAGTCTACACATTTCTGGTCACACCTGTTCCTGACAAGGACATAAAGAAGAACATGGTGCATGAAGGACATAAAGGAGAACATGGTTGATGGAGGACATAAAGGAGAACATGGTGGATGGAGGACATAAAGGAAAACATGGTGGATGGAGGACATCCAGGAAATGACAGGCAGTCATGCTCTCGATGACGTCAGATGTGACAAAACACGTAGAGTGGACCTACTGTTTGTGACGTTACCATGCACATTGTAATCCAGAAGTGATTGGTTCGCATCCCGAAACAGGTATTTAGTGTGACAAGCGCTTGTTATGTTTTATCATGTGAGAGGTTAGTCTTTTTTTTTAATAATAAATGTGCAATGCAGTTTTACACTATGTTGGTGTTCTTGGTTCTCTTTATATGGTACGGCTGAATATTTTCCCTCATTGGATGTGATATTCTGGTGACCTGATGTGGAGACCCGGAGGCGGTATATGTTCCCCAACAGATAATTTTACTCATACACAAGCCTAAGTGACTCTTTTTATGCAAACAGTCCACTTACTCTGGTAAGCGTTCCATATGTTCAAGGTGGCGGTGGGGGTGAAGCACCTGGCTAATAGGATTCTAATAGGATTCTTGTCAACCTATTGCACTTCAAGCTTGGACTTTCTTTGTTTGGATTGATGAAAGGGGAGTGGTGTTGCCCTGAAATGCATTAGGCTGTTGGCTGCAATTAGACTTTTTGATCCAGTTTTGGTCTGGCACTCTTTTCTGTATCCCTATTGTAAAGCAAAGCAGAACATTAACCTGGCAGAAGACAAGGCCAAATGTAAAGCGATGGTGAGCTTGAGTTCACCAAAGACCACAAGCAGTCATGATAATGGTACAAATGTTTTCTGTGCCCATCTTTGATTTGGTTTCACTTTGTTACTAGAACCTGACCTTCTCTGTCCTCATGGATAAGCCTTTCTAACTGCCATTCTAATTTCCAATGAGATTGCCTCAATGGACATTAAAGGCACTCCAACTGGACTGAGGGATGGAACTTAGACATCAAATCAGGGAAAACCAATCCCCAGTTCAATAAGGGGAACCTAAATTAGAGAGGCACAGAGGCTTGGAAGATATCTTAGGTTGTTTTTTTTTCCATAGCAAGTTTAAAATTTGAGTAAGAATGGAAATAAAGGTTTTTTTTTAAGCTGCAGCTCTTCTAATGTCAAAGCCTTACATAACAGCCAAATGCAGTATCCACATCAGTTTGAAACAATATTAGGCAGATGTGCACAGGCTCAACATGTATGACTACCAGTAAGGTAACCTCACCAGTCAGGAGACCATTGGTTGAATATCTTGGATGCACCAAGTAAGGAAGATGAGGCCTCCATAGCAATGTCACCTCAGATACGGCAATAAGAAGGCTTTTTTTAATATGAGACACCTTGTACTTCCAGCTCTTAGGCAGCACTTTTCTTTTGAGATAGTCAGATCAAAAGACAGGTACACTTTAAAGAAAAATATACATGTATTGTTGACAGCACTTTTTCTGAAAGGTTTATTTTTGATTACAGATATTAAGACAACATACACCAGCACAAGACAAGTGGTTCATACTGATGAGATAAAATGCTTTTGATTTCAGTTCAGGAATAAAAGATCTTTTTGAAGTGGCTATACACCAGGATAATCACGTTCCAGGAAGACGACTGCCAACCGGGAGCTATTGTGAATACATGTTTATGAGAATATTTGCAATGATAAAAGATTAAGAAAAACATTCCTGCTTGCTCAGACAAGCATATTAAGATAAAACGATTTCTTGCTTTGAATGAACGGAACACTCACCATTTCCAGTTTATAAAGAAGTTTTGGGGATTAGTTTGGACGATTCAGCGTCTCGGAAGGTTCAGGACAAACAGCATTACATTGCCAGTGACAATATCTTCAGTGGTGGAAATATCGTGCGTGTAAGTGTACAGCTGTTCTTCCCCAAGCAAAAAAGAGCTTAGGATGCTGCCAAAATTACAGCGTGGTAGAACAACAGTACCCGATAAACAAACCCCTCATAAAAGTGTCCGAGCACACTTGAAGTGCCCCAGTCCCATGGGCCTTTGTCTTTATTGCCCTTCCCACCACCCTATTTGCATTCTGGGACACATGTGGTTGGGTGACAATGCAGGAGCACATTTGGAACCCTGTAACACATACCCCAGCCTTCTCAACTGGACCCATCCTGGGGACCAATTTCGTGTCCCAGTGCTAGGTGCTAGAAAGCTCATTACACCACTCAATGCCAGTATCTGACTGGTGCAAATACAGCAGAGTGGAGAAAACCCATCCCATCTTCTTTATCTTGGTCATCTGGTATTAGCAATAACATAACTTGATGCCAAGCCACAAGGGATGTCTGGGATGCACCACGCTGGTTTGCGATCTTAGAAGGGGTTTAAAGGTGGGGGTCTGAAAATTAGTGAGGAGGCGCTGACCAAAGGTCTAAAGAGGGACTAATCTGAGATTCAAAGAGGGGTTGATCAGGGGTCCAAAGAAAGGTCTAAAGAGGGACTAATCTGAGGTTCAAAGAGGGGCTGATCAGGGGTCTAACTAGTAATTTAAAAGGGTTTGATGTGAGGCCTGAAGAGGGGTTAATCAGGGGTCTGAAAAGTAGTTTAGAGGGGTCTGATCTGAGGCTTGAAGAGGGGTTGATCGGGGGTCTAACAAGTGGTTTAAAGTAGTCTGATCTGCAGTCTGAAGAGGGGCTGATCTGCAGTTTGAAGAGGGTCTGATCAGGAATCTGAAGAGGGGCTAATCTGAAGTCTAAAGAGGGGCTAAATGGGGGGTCTGAAAAAAAGTTTAAAGGGGTCCGATCTAAGATCTGAAGAGGGGCTTATCTGAGGTCTAATAAGGGGCTGATCTGAGGTTTGAAGAGGGGCTGATCAGAGGTCTAATAAGGGGCTGATCTGAGGTCTGAAAAGGGGCTGATCAGGGGTCTGAAAATGAGTTTAAAGGGGTCTGATCTGAGACTTGAAGAGGGGTTGATCGGGGGTCTAAAAAGTAGTTTAAAGCAGTCTGATCTGCGGTCTGAAGAGGGGCTGATCTGCAGTTTGAAGAGGGTCTGATGAGGAGTCTGAAGAGGGGCTAATCTGAAGTCTAAAGAGGGGCTAAATGGGGGGTCAAAAAAAAAAGTTTAAAGGGGTCAAATCTAAGATCTGAAGAGGGACTAATCTGAGGTCTAATAAGGGGCTGATCTGAGGTTTGAGGAGGGGCTGATCGGAGGTCTAATAAGGGGCTGATCTGAGGTTTGAAGAGGGGCTGATCTGAGGTCTGAAGAGGGGCTGATCAGGGGTCTGAAAATGAGTTTAAAGGGAACTGATCTGAGGTCTGACAAGCAGATGATCATTGCTCTGTAGTTTAAAAGTAGTTTAAAGGGGGTTGATCTGAGATTTTAGGAGGGGCTGATCAGGGGTCTCAAAAGTAGATTATAGAGGGCTGATCTGAGGTCTCAATGTTAAGGGGGGGGGGTGTATCTTAAAAAGGGCCACTGACCACTGATTCATTTTTTTCCTCCAACCGACCAATAATGCCAAGCAGTTTTCAACAATGATGCAGATCATTTTTTTTTTGTCACTAACCAATCATGGCGGACATTTTCCTCCAACTAGCACTGGGGCGTTTTTTTACTTCCATTGACGCTAGAGACATTTTTCCTCCTACTACTGTCAAGGCATTTCTCTCCCACTGACCAAGAACACAGGACATTTATTTCCTATTAACCAATGAAGCCAGATGGTTTTCCTCCCACTAACCAAAATCATCAGGCCTTTTTCTTCCACAGACCACCAACAGTGGGACATTTCGTTTTTCTCCTATTGACCAAGAATGCCAATCAATTTTTCTCCCACTGACAACCAACAGCAGGATTTTTTTCATTCTTCCACTGACTTCCCATGCCGGGGCAATGTAAGGGGGCTCTATGTTACATAATCTTAACTGCTGCCGTTGTTATGCTGTGCTATACGTTACATACTCCTGAACAAGATGTTTGTTGCTTCAAAGTTTCTGGTTACTCTGTAGCCCAATAGTAGAACAGGGACTGTGACAAATGTGTGCAGTGTACATTGTGTGTAGACTCTGCCCATACCACACCCAATATTCAGTGCTATGTAGCGACACCCACTTTTTCTCTTCTCTAGGCTGGTCCCTTTTATGAAAATATAAAGTTGGAAGGCTTGGTAACAGAAAGTATAAGAAGGACCTTCATGAAAGGATCACCTGGTAATATTTTAATATTAGAAAACAAATTACAACAATTTTGAAATCATATAAACCCCTTGCCGCCAACACCCGGTGGCCCTTAAAGAGGGTCTCAATGCCAGCAGGAAGAGATGGACTTCCCAATCATGTGATTAGGATTTAGGATGTGGTGGTCCAGAAAGGCCTGAGGGTTTCGGTCCTGGCCAGTGGTCTCTGGCTCAGCACAGGGTGTCCACTGGAAAAGAAAAGAGGGAGGTAGGAGAGCATTTATAGCAGTCTTTCACAACCTTTACAACACAGAGGAACCCTTGAAATACATTTCTGGTCTCAGGGAACCCCTGTTAAAAATAACAATATCTTCAACTCGTAATACATTAGTGTGATGGTCGGTGGGAGGAATGCTCCTTAAACTTGTGGTCATTGGGAAGAATTACCCCCTTACAGATAGCTAAAGAGATCAATGGTGTCAGTGGGAACTTATCTGAGAGGCAGAAATTGCTGATTGCTCAAGGAACCCCTAGCAACCTCTGGAGGAACCCTAAGGTTCCATGGCACCCTGGTTGAGAAACCCTGCCTCATAGTGTAGTTAGTTGGCTCAAAAAAAGATTGTCGGCTCAAAAACGCTTCATCAATACGAAAAAAGAAAATGGGAAAATAGCTTATATATGTTAAGGCTAGGCTAGGGGGTGGAAACACGCAACCTTCCAAGTATGCAGGTGGAGACAAATATGTCTCACACACGATGAGTGTGGTTGCTCTTGATGCCATGGGGAGCCCAAAATCATCTATGGGGTTCTCAGGTGGGTATGTGAAATCAATGAGTTCTAGGGAGGTCTAGAAAAGAAGACTTCTCCTGAATTCACCAATCATGTGATTGTCTGCTACAGTGGTCAATGATCAGCAGCTGTCCCTAACAGTTCAGTCACTGTGCCAGGACATTGGCATATGTGGGGTGGCTGGTCATTAAGGCCCATCCATCCTGCTGCCACTTACAGTCTATGCTTACAGGTTAACATGATTAGATTAAGATCTACTTTCATTGGTTATATTGCAGCTTGATGATATGGGGCCTTTATGGTCCTACAAAAATCCCCCACCCTTCCAAGGAACCAGTTGACATTAAAGTGGTTTTATCAACTTCCCGTTAAAACTGGAAACGACTGTGCTCTACATTTCATGTTAAACACATTAAGAAAAAAAGAAGTGTAAATATCTCACTATTTGCAGCTATGAGTGGATTTTATTTGGCATTAAACATGCTTTGCGTGAGGATTTGCCACTAATCTGTGATGAACAGCTAACCGATTTCAGCTGCCATTTGTTTGGTCTGATATAGGATAATAAGACGACAAATTATTTGATATCTGCAAACGGCTGACTATGAACGAGAGCCCTTGTCTGGCGTACAGAACTCGCATGTTTATCAGAGAATATATAGGTTTGCATAAAGAGACTTTTATGTAAGCACCTCGAAGGTTCATCTTTCAGCGGCTCTCCGCAAAAAAAAAAAAAAAAAATTGGCGGCGACAAGCGTATTAACAAAAATAAAGTAGCTGGTAGACGACGGAAATATTATCCCGGGGATTCCGACCGAGTGTTTTATAGTGCACTTAAGAGATGATTTAAAGTAATGTCCCTTCTCCGGCATGATAAAAGGGAATATTAATAGAATTAAAAGGGCTCCCTATATCGTGAGTGAGTGACAAGGGAGGCCAAGGGATAAAAAAAAAAAACACGGGCAGTTATAAAAAATTTAAAAATGGCAAACTTCCTTTTTTTTTTATTTTTATTTTTTTTCATTGGCTGACTTTTTTCCCTCTTTTTTTAATGCATGCCTCATTTTGACAGAAAATAACAGCGAGATAACTGCGCATATTTATTCCTGTACAAAATTGGTGGCGTTTTTTTTTTTTGTTTTTTTTTCAAAGTAACAACACTGTTATGTATTGATTTGATATAATTCCTACAACACCATTTGGAAAAATGATACATAAATACATATTTTGCTGGATTGAGCAGTCAATCACATGAAAAAAAAAAAAAAGAGATAATGAAGAACGATTCGCCGTGTAACAGCCGGCAAATAGCAAGATTGATTTTTTCCTAAGCGCTGCCGTTTAACAGCAGCAACAACTAGCAGTTTAAAGTTAACCCGTCATGAGAGCAGCAAAGAGGCTTCCATTGCTGAACCTTCTTCTGAAAATGTAAGTTGACTGGCTATGAATTTAACCATGTGACTTTGATACTTCCACCTTTTTCGGGCAGTGACCTCCCACCCAGGACCCCCTCCCCCCTTTTTTTCCAGGGGTACTCTGGCCGGTTGCATGACACACAGGAATTCAATATGAGATGGGGGTGAAGCATAGGATATGGATTCTCTACCATAATAAAATAAGTCCTTAGTGGGGCCCAAGGCTGCTGATAGGGAGGTAAAGCCAGTCCTCCAGTACTGGGCCCAGCCTTATCAGTTCAGAGGCAGGGGCAGAGAGTGGCCTAATGCCTCAAACAATGACTACCTGTTTTTAAATGTAAGGTTCTCCATGACCCATCAGTTCAGCAGTGAGGCCTGGAAGTAGAGAGGGGGCTTTTTAACTATCTTTGGGTGCAAGCAGAGTAATCTAGCAACCACAGATCCTGGTTTTACCAGCAGATATATCTTCTTCTCTGGGTGACTAAGGAATGGAGGGCCTGTCAGGTGGGCTGTATAGGGCCCCATTATTTCTAGTAGTGGCCAGCAGTTTTCCACAAAGTCCCAAGATTTCTAACTGAGGCCTAGTTAGAGCCAAATATCTTGTGTACAGCAGCTCCCCAAAAAGTCCCATGATTTCTAATGGCGGCTTTGGTGGAGCCAAATGGCTTGCGTTCGGAAGCTCCCCACAAAGTCCCAATGATTTGTAATGACGGCCTTGGTGGAGCCAAATATTTCGGGTTCAGCAGCTCCAAACAAAGACCCATGATTTCTAATGGTGGCTTTGGTGGTGCCAGATGGCTTGGGTTTGGCAGCTCTCCACAAAGCTCTATGAATTTGAATGATGGCCTTGGTGGCACCAGATAGCTTGGGTTCAGCAACTCTCCACAAAGTCCTAAATTTCTAATTTTGGCCTTGGTGGTGCCAGATGGCTTGGGTCTCTCCACAAAGTCCTATAGTTCCTAATGGTGGCCTTGGTGGTGCCAGATGGCTTGGGTCTCCCCATAAAGTCCTTTAATTCCTAATGGTGGCCTTGGTGGCACCAGATGGCTTGGGTTCGGCAGTTTTCCACAAAGTCCCAAGATTTCTAACTGAGGCCTAGGTAGAGCCAAATATCTTGTGTTCAGCAGCTCCCCACAAAGTCCCATGATTTCTAATGGTGGAGACAAATGGCTTGGGTTCGGAAGCTCTCCACAAAGTCCCATGGTTTCTAATGGTGGATTGGTTGGTCCAAATATCTTGGGTTCGGCATCTCTCCCCAAAGTCCCATAATTTCTAATGGTGGCCTTGGTAGAGCCAGATGGTTTGGGTTCAGCAGCTCTCCATAAAATCCCATGATTTATAATGGTGGCCTTGGTTGAGCCAGGTGGCTTGAGTTCAGCAGCTCTCCACAAAATAATATGATTTCTAATGGTGGCTTGGTGGACCCAACTGGCTTGGGTTAGGCAACTGTCCTCAAAGTGGAGGCCCCTTAAAAATAGGGGTCTTCCAAACTGAGTAACTTATATACAGTTGCAACAGAAAGAGAGCCAAACGATCCACGAGTCCAACAGTGCTTTATTGGTTCAGTAAATGACCACGGAGAGCTGTATTCATTGTACTTGGGAACTGATGAAGTGGAGGAATGTATGGGCCCCCAAAAAGCATTGGCTGTTTGTTATCCCTGTCTGTCGTCATTTACTGAACCAATGAATCCTTGTTGGACTCTTGGCTCATTTGATTAGCGCTCTTTCTGATGCAGATGTACACAATGCACTCTTGGCCAAATGTTGGGCAGTGGGCGGTCTAAAATACCGCTGACAGTGTCATGACATCAGCATTCTTTTTGCAGTATTGAAGGCAAGAAGGAGACTTCCACTTGGGACCTGTCATGTACCGTCATTTGCTACACACAAACCAAACTTGCATACACCATAACCAGCCCGTATTCCTGGTATCATCAGTTATGAGTCTGAAAACTGGGAGCTCTAAAAATGAAAGGTTCCCATACATTACAAACCTTGTTTTGGACCCAATGATGTCATCAATGGGTCTCTATGCAATGCAGGCAGGGGGGAGGAGCCAGCAGAGTGCTGTACATAGCTTCCTGAAAACACCCTGCCTCAGTACTCCTCTCAAGAGCCCTCAGTCCTGATGTAAGCAGTGTGCTGGCTCTTGCAAATATCAAGCTCCCTTGATCAGTGGGTGTCAGTCTGAAGGAGTGGGCATTCCTAAGTAGGCTTAATTTGCATGCAGACCACCCACGCGGGACGCTGAGCCTCCATGACTGAAAGAATTGAGACCCAATGCATGAAAGGGGTGCGCCAAGGACCATCAGGCTGGGGAGGAAACGGGACAGGCTCTGACTTTCTGCAGCTTCTGATGCACGTTGTGAGAAGCTCACAGTGTGCAGAGAAATTAAAATGGACAACTTCAGTACAGGAGAGGAACATTTCAACTCTCATGCTGACTGTGGGTGCCTTTAATATTTTATTGTCCCCGGATTTGGCGATTAGAGAAGGTTCCCAGGCGTATCAGGGCGCCAAAGCTTTGTTAACGGACAGAAATGATAAAGATTTGTGCTCATACTACAGTAATAGCAGTGCAATTTCCCCGCTGATTGCCCAATTCCACCACCAGAGTTTCCAGTCAAAAATCGAAGTTTATTGACCGTCGGGGTAGAGTGCTATTACCCTCCCCCCCCTCTTTCTCTTGTGTGAAGATGTGACCTCAGCCGCCATATCAGCCGGGATAACACGGCATTATGAGGATTGCGCACTTCGGGATGTAATCCTCCAGACGTGCTCTACATGAGTCTCTCCACTCAGCGTCTGACCTCCAAACCGACTTAATATATAACATTATTATGAGAAGCGTCACCGCGAGCGCGGCAGCGCTAAGACAGGACGACAGAGAATCAGCTTCATTCCTACACTAAATCATACTTCCTGACACTTCATTTACCGAGAGACTCTTCTATGAGGATTGCCAATTTTTTTTTCTCCTTTCTTTGTGCGGCTGAGCTGGGATGACACCAAGATCCAGACATATCATTCTTTTCTCTGGTTACATTTAAAGGGGAACGATGGTTGGGATAAAGGATCCTCTGAGGAGGTAAAGCTAAACTCTGGGCAGATGTAAAAGATGCAAATTAATGGGACTCTGTTTTCATTTTATATCATTGAAGCGGAACTCCAGGCAGATACAAGAGACAGAAATAATGCAGATGTATAATAAACCAATGTTTCTGAATCTTCCTTCAGTCGTGGCACCCCACAGTCTAAAATGAAAAAACATAAATGATACTTATCAATGGTAAACCTGAGCCTGGGACAATGCAAACAACTGCCTTGAAATGAACTTCTTATCAGAGGCCCCCTTTACAGCAATCAAACTTTCAATGAATAACTTCACATCGAAATATGCTAGTTGCCCTGATCAGAATCATTATTGCCATGGTGCAGATGATCTGGAAGCCATCACCATAGCATTGAATTGCACCATGCGTCCTGGCCCTAGGGCACACTCCCCAACTTTTTGAGATGGGAATGAGGGACACCTATCAGCAAAAGTATGCAGGCATAGGACACACCCCTTGCCACACCCCCTTAAAGGAGAATTGTACAAAAAAACAAGATTGGGTAAACCCACAAGTGCTTTTTTTTACCACTTCTATTCCTTTATATTGGCTTTTGGAATTTATAAATGCGGCAATTTAGAAATCAGATGAAAGGTTTAGCACTGGAAAACACTTTTTGATAGATAAAAAGTGCATTTTATTCTATACATCTATATAGATCAGACCAAAATGAAGGACAAATGAGGAGGAAAGAAGGACATTGCTCCAAATCAGGGACAGTCCCTCGAAATCAGGGACGGTCCCTCGAAATCCGGGACAGTTGGGAGCTATGCTAGAGCATCATTGGTTGTTATAATGCTGGCAGCCAGGCCACCTGCACCATGGCAACTCATGACTTTTATTCAGGGCAAACCTGGTCCTGTGCTTGTCCAATCTGTGCCTGGAGCAGGGGCGGACTGACAACTCAGGGGGCCCCAGGGCAATAGGAGAAGATTATGGGGCCCCTGGGCAATAGGAGATTATGGGGCCCCTGGGGAATAGGAGATTATGGGGCCCCTGGGCAATAGGAGATTATGGAGCCCCCCAGGCAATAGATTATGGGGCCTCACAGTATACACACACATACAGTATAGACACACAGAATACACACACAGAATACACATACACACACTGAAAGGTACTGGAGAGGCAGGCCAGGTATAATCTTGGGATTTTTAAAAAAACAGATTTTTACATACTGTCCCTGGTTTTATTGAGGCTGGCAACCCTGATGGGGCCCCTTAGGACATGGGGCCCTCGGGCAGTGCCCGGGTGCCCGAATAGTCAGTCTGCCCCTGGCCTGGAGTTAAACTTCAAAGTTTGTATAAATAGGTGCAGGGGGGGGGCTTCAGGAAGAAAAAGTATGGCAGGTGAAGGGGGGGGGTGTATAACAAAACTTGGATATGAAATATAGAACAGAAACAGGTGGCTGCTGACCTGACCCGTCATTGGTTATCCTCGCCCCACAGCTTGGCGAGTCCCTGACCCGCGGCAAGCAAGCAGCCAGTGAAGTCAGACCTCCTGTCGGAAGTTGGCCTTTACAGTAACTCGTATAATTTTACGTAAACCTTCCAGCGATCTGACATTTTATTAAGCTCCCTTTAATGTATTTCTGTTAAACACTGTCAGGCTTAAGCAGCTTTGTTGATTAAATAAAGCGAATTAAAAGCCTACTCTCCACATTAAAAAAAAAAGTTATTATGACGCACAATCTCCGATGTTTGATGTGTCTTGTAACTTAATGATTTTTCTCTGAGTAAATACCAGGGAAGTCGGCGCTGCGGTCAGAATGTATTATCTTACCGAAACCGCATGCAAATTCTTGTTGGCTGTGTGTGTGTATATATTATAACCTTTCCGTGTATCACAGCGGAATTAGGCGGCTTCTTTAAACATCAGAAGAGAAATGTCATTATTCATGTTCCTGGCGTTATTAATCCTTTCTACTCACACATGAGCTCAGCTTTTGCAGGCAGGATTGCATACAAACTTACACCTTAATGGTCTCTAAGGGCTCATTCACACCACAATGCATGCGTTAACGCGTGAATGCTGTGCTGCATTTTTTTGTAACTGGTTTTAATGCGTTGGCGTGCATTTTACAAGCGTTTGTTTCGGGGGGTTTTTTTGCATTGATTTGCCTTGCAGTGTGTTGCATTTATGCCCTCAGTGCTGGGCAAAAGCATCCCAATGCAACACTCTGACTGTATTCATAGGGAACCATCATTTTTAGGTTGTCATGCGTTATTGCTGATAATACTAAGCTAAGCAGGGCAATAACTTCTCCGCAGGATGTGGGAACCTTGCAAAAAGATCTGAACAAATTAATGGGGTGAGCAACTACATGGCAAATGAGGTTCAATGTAGAAAAATGTAAAATAATGCATTTAGGTGGCAAAAAATCTGAATGCAATCTATAGACTGGGGGGAGAACCTCTGGGGGAATCTAGGATGGAAAAGGACCTGGGGGTCCTAGCAGATGATAGGCTCAGCAATGACATGCAATGCCAAGCTGCTGCTAACAAAGCAAACAGAATATTGGCATTAAAAAGGGGATCAACTCCAGAGATAAAATGATAATTCTCCCGCTCTACAAGACTCTGGTCCAGCCGCACCTGGAGTATGCCGTCCAGTTCTGGGCACCAATCCTCAGGAAGGATGTACTGGAAATGGAGCGAGTACAAAGAAGGGCAACAAAGCTAATAAAGGGTCTGGAGGATCTTAGTTATGAGGAAAGGTTGTGAGCCCTGAACTTATTCTCTCTGGAGAAGAGACGCCTGAGAGGGGATATGATTTCAATATACAAATACTGTACTGGTGACCCCACAATAGGGAGAAAACTTTTTCGTGGAAGGGAGTTTAACAAAACACGTGGCCACTCAGTAAAATTAGAAGAAAAGCGGTTTAACCTTAAACTACGTAGAGGGTTCTTTACTGTAAGAGCGGCAAGGATGTGGAATTCCCTTCCACAGGCGGTGGTCTCAGCGGGGAGCATCAATAGCTTCAAGAAACTATTAGATAATCACCTGAATGACCGCAACATACAGGGATATATAATGTAATACTGACATATAATCACAAACATAGGTTGGACTTGATGGACTTTTTTCAACCTCACCTACTATGTAACTATGCGTTGGGAAAGCGCTCACAAACGTACCCCAGGGGATCTGGTGTGAATGAACCCTAAGTCTGGAGTCTTCTAATACAAAGGGGTGTATTTATAGAAAAATTTGCATAGCAGTTCTTCCAGTGAAAGTGCATGTACAATTCTCTGTCTGCGGCAAAAAATGATTTATAAATGTTATTAGGCTATTGCTTGTGCTAGTCGAAGGTTTTCATAGAATTAAAAGGCAAAATACTGCATTTGGCCAGTAGATGGTGCTTAGTATCATTGGAAATTCCTATGATACTTAGCGCCATCTAGTGGCCAAATGCAATATGCGGTATTTGGCTTTCGGACACTAGATGGAGCAAAGTATTATAGAAATATCCAGTCATACTAAGCACCATTTACCAGAGGCTAAAATGACTGCACTCTTGGCTGTAGATCAGGGGTGTCAAACTAAATTTTATCACGGGCCGTATCAGCAGTATGGTTGCCCCCAAAAGTCCAGTTGTATCTGGGGTGCACTACGTACAGAGTGCAGAGTTCAGGAGGGCTCTACGTACAGAGTGCAGAGCTCAAAATGATGCTACACACAGAGTGCAGGGTTCAGGAGTAGGCTATGCACAGAGTGCAGGGGTCAGGAATACGCTATGCACAGAGTGCAGGCTTCAGGAGTACGCTATGTACAGAGTGCAGGGTTCAGGAGTATGCTATGCACAGAGTGCAGGGTTCAGGAGTACGCTATGTACAGAGTGCAGGGTTCAGGAATACGCTATGCACAGAGTGCAGGCTTCAAGAGTACGCTATGTACAGAGTACAGGGTTCAGAAATATGCTATGCACAGAGTGCAGGGTTCAGGAGTACGCTATGCACAGAGTGCAGGGGTCAGGAGTGTGCTATGTACAGAGTGCAGGGGTCAGGAGTGTGCTATGTACAGAGTGCAGGGGTCAGAAGTGCGCTATGTACAGAGTGCAGGCTTCAGGAGTGTGCTATAAACAGAGTGCATGGTTCAGGAGTGCGCTATGTACAGAGTGCAGGGTTCAGAAATATGCTATACACAGGGGGCAGGGTTCAGGAGTGCGCTATGTACAGAGTGCAGGGATCAGGAGTATGCTATGCACAGAGTGCAGGGTTCAGGAGTATGCTATGCACAGAGTGCAGGGTTCAGGAGTGCGCTATGTACAGAGTGCAGGGATCAGGAGTATGCTATGCACAGAGTGCAGGGTTCAGGAGTGCGCTTTGTACAGAGTGCAGGGTTCAGGAGTGCGCTATGTACAGAGTGCAGGGTTCGGGAGTGCGCTATGCACAGAGTGCAGGGTTCAGAAGTGCGCTATGCACAGAGTGCAGGGTTCAGGAGTGCGCTATGTACAGAGTGCAGGGTTCAGGAGTGCGCTATGTACAGAGTGCAGGGTTCAGGAGTGCGCTATGCACAGAGTGCAAGGTTCAGGAGTGCGCTATGTACAGGTTCAGGAGTGTGCTATGTACAGAGTGCAGGGTTCAGGAATACTCTATGTACAGAGTGCATGGTTCAGGAGTGCGCTATGTACAGAGTGCAGGGTTCAGGAATACTCTATGTACAGAGTGCATGGTTCAGGAGTGCGCTATGTACAGAGTGCAGGGTTCAGGCGTGCGCTGTGTACAGAGTGCAGGGTTCAGGAATATGCTATGCACAGAGTGCAGGGTTCAGAAGTGCATTATGTACAGAGCATGCTGTGTACAGAGCATGCTGTATACAGAGCGCAGGGTTTAGAGGTGTACTGTGCCCCTAAACCCCCTCCCCGAAGTTTCCTTGCATCTCCCTCTCCTACTTTGCCTGGCTCTAGTACCTCCCTGTGTAGGCGGCTCTGCCTCACCTTACAGGGAGCAGAGGGTGAAATCTGGATATGGCGGAATGACGTTCTGCCACATTCTGACTGCAAAACTGGGTGTGAGTGCCACATAATAAGCCCTGGAGGGTCGGATTCAGCCTGTGGGCCTTGTGTTTGACATACGTGCTGTAGAGCAGTGGTTCTCAACCTCAGTCCTCAAGTACCCCCAGCAGGCCATGTTTTGAGAATTTCTCTTAGATAAAATAGCTCTCCAAAATACCAAGCCATTGACTCTGATTTAAAGCACCTGTGCGAGATAAAAGGAAAAACTGCAAACATAGTCTGTTGGGGGTACTTGAGGACAGCATTAAGAGCTACTGCTGTAGAGGATGGAAGCTTTTAGTTCTGCTTTCAAAGGGAAAATACTGCATACTGACCTTGACCACTAGATGGTGCCATATAACATAGGAATTTCCCATGATACTTGCATTTCACCACCAGATGGTGGTCAGTATCACTGGATATTTCTATGATACTTACAGTAGCAACATCTAGTGGCCAGATGCAGTATGCGGCTTTTGACTTTTGGCAATTAGATGGCGCAGAGTATCATATAAATATCCAGTGGTACTAAGCACCATCTAGTGGTCAAATGCAGTATGTCACATTTGTCTTTTGGTCACTGGATGGTGCTAAGTATCATAGGAAATCCCTATGATACTTAGCGCCATCTAGCGGCCTGATGCAGTATGTGGTATTTGGCTTTTGGCCACTAGATGGAGCTAAGTATCATAGAAATATTCAATGATACTAAGCGCCATCTAGTGGCCAAATGCAGTATGTGGTATTTGGCTTTTGGCCACTAGATGGAGCTAAGTATCATAGAAATATTCAATGATACAAAGCGCCATCTAGTGGCCAAATGCAGTATGTGGTATTTGGCTTTTGGCCACTAGATGGAGCTAAGTATCAGAGTAATATCTAGTGATACAAAGCACCATCTAGTGGCCAAATGCAGTATGTGGTAGTTGGCTTTTGGCCACTAGATGGAGCTAAGTATCAGAGTAATATCTAGTGATACAAAGCACCATCTAGTGGCCAAATGCAGTATGTGGTAGTTGGCTTTTGGCCACTAGATGGAGCTAAGTATCAGAGTAATATCTAGTGATACAAAGCACCATCTAGTGGCCAGATGCAGTATGTGTTATTTGGCATTTTGGCCACTAGAGCAGCTGCAGTGGAGAGGAGAGAGTGCCCAACAATGGCTGGTAAAGTCTGGGAGCAGTGATGTCACTCATTGGCTGTATTGGCCCACCCAATGTCTCCTCTCCCCTGCAGCCACCGCTGGCTGAAACAGGGGATCATGTGACCAGACTGGAGCAGCCTGAAATGTGTTGCCAGTCATTCGGAATAGCACCAGATTTTATCTGGTAACAAATTGCTGCAGCAAAGCATGTGGCGGGCTCCTAAGTCCTATACAATATTTTACCTTGGAACAGACTTTTTCAAAACTCTGCTAATCAGCTTCTCCTTCCACCAATCAATGAACTGCCAAATTTTCTGCTTCGTTTTCAGTTCTCTTTTAATTATCCCTCACGCGTAACGTCTCCGCTCCCCACCCCCCACCACCGTCGCCTCTCCTAACGCCATCAACAATTTAAATTGCGATTCTCAGGCCCCTTCTCTGGGGCAGCGGTAATGCACTTCATCGGTATGGATTGCAGGCTTTTTGCCCCGGGGTGATTTTTATCAGCTTTATTTGAGTTTGCAATTACAGAAAATTACAACGCGGGGAAAAAAAAAACAAAAACATTAAGTAAGAATTACGGGAGGAATCGATAGCAGCCAGAATGTACGTGAAGGCAATGAAGCCCTAATGTGGCGTAGGGACCGGGACCTGCACCTCCAGTCCACAGAGGCCTCGTTCTGATAGAAATCCAGTCCGCTCAGCAATATATGAAGACGCGCGTTCACGGCGAGCCAAAAATGGCGGCGATTCGCTGAATTCCAGGTATGGTATCTTTATATTGTTCCAGCTTGCACCAATGTAACTATATACATATATATATATATATATATATATATACACCATGCCTGTGGAATCCCTCTAGAAGCTGGAAATTATAGTAATCAACACTACTACTTTCACGCCCTTGGTGAACCAGTTGTCCTCTCCATCCAAAATGTTCACCTGCCTGTCCTCGAAAGAATCTAACCTCATTAAAACTGGTTAGAGTGGCTTGGATGACTTACAGAATGTACTCCACATTACAGAACAAGTCTAGTTACATGTGGCCAACCACTACTGGATATACCTTGACCTGGACACATGAGAACCTTCACAGACATCATTTTGAAAAGCACATAGTGCTCTGAAACAGTGGTCCCCAAATTGTGGCCCGAGGTCTGGATGCAGCCCTTTGCTTGCCTTTATGCAGGCCTTTGGGCACTGTTCCTCTCATTGATATAAGTCATTATTTTATCCTACTGACACCAATAATGAGGCACCACTCTTTCCACCAACAGTGGGGCATAATTCCTCCTATTGACGACAACGGTGAGGCCTTATTCCTTCTATTGGCACCAAGGGTGGGCCATACTTCCTTCCACTGATATAAATGTTAGAACACTATTTTTCCCACTAACACCAACATGATGGGGCACTATTCTTCCCACTTACACCAATTATGGGGCAATGTTCCTCCAACTGACACCAATAATGAAGCCTTATTCCTCCCTCCAACACCAATGACGGGGCACTATTCCTCCCACTAATATCAAAAATGGAGCACTATTCCTGCCACTGACACCAAAGATTGGGGAACTATTCTTCCCACTTACACCAATGATGGGGCACTATTCCTCCCACTTTCACCAATGATGGGGCACTATTCCTCCCACTGACACTAATGATGGGGCACTATTCCTCCCACTTACACCAATGATGGGGCACTATTCCTGCCACTGACACCAATGATGGGGCACTATTCCTCCCACTAATATAGTAAATATAGGAGTGAATGGTTGGACTGTATTTCAGAAAGAACAGAGACAGGACTCCCAATCCCTAAGGTAGCAAAACAAATATGAAGTGGGAGACAGAACTAAAGTATATCATCATATTATTTTCTTTATCTTGTTTTCTTTTTCTTGTCAAATGTACCTATAATCACAATAATAATTCATATCTTGTATGTAATTTAGATGAAATCTGTGATGTCCTTAAATGCCCTGATGAAGCAAAATATATGCGAAACATGTTGGCTGGCTGATCACAATTGATTTCTGAACACAAGTTATTGCATGGTCATACTTTGACGTTTGATTGCAATTTTTGTAATATATATTTTAATATGTTATCAATAAAATGTATATTTTTATATTAACTATTGTTGTATTGGCTCACCTTAAACAGACACACTATCTCCCCCAAAAATCCAGTTTTTTTTTTAGAGAGAGCTCTGTCTCCCTCTTCATATTTGTTTTTCCCACTAATATAAAAAAAGAAGCACTATTCCTGCCACTGACCCTACCGGTTGACCACTATTCCTCCCACTGACACCAATGATGGGGCACTATTCCTCCCACTGACACCAATGATGGTGCACTATTCCTGCCACTGACACCAACGATGGGGCACATTTTCTTTAACTGCTACCATTTGTGGGACACTATCCCTTCAAATGATACCAATGATGGGGCACTATTCTTCCCACTGATACCAAATGATGGGGCACTTTTCCTTCTATTTCTTCCACTGATACCAATGATTGGGCACCATTCCTTTCACTGATACCAAAAATTGGGGCACTATTCATTCCACTGATACCAATTATGGTGCACCATTCCTTCCACTGATACCAATGATGGGGCACTATTCTTCCCACTGACACCAATGATGGAGCACTATTTCTCCCACTGACACCAGCGATGGGGGACTATTCCTCCCAATGACACCAATGATGGTGCACTATATCCCCCACTGACACCAATGATGGGGCACTATTCCTTCTATTTCTTCCAGTGATACCAATGATGGGGCACCGTTCCTCTCACTGATACCAATAATGGGGCACCATTCCTTGTATTATTTCCACAGACACCAATGATAGGACACTATTCCTCCCACTTACACCAATGATGGGACACTATTCCTCCCACTGACACCAATGATGGGACACTATTCCTCCCACTGACACCAATGATGGGACACTATTCCTCCCACTGACACCAATGATGGGACATTATTCCTCCTCCTACTGACCACAGGTGCTATGTAATTTTTTTTACTCCCACTGTCCACCAAGCCTGATTTTTTAGTTGTTGCTCCCACTGGCAATAGTGGGCTACTGTCCCTCCTAAAGTATGAAGAACAATAAACCGGTCCTTTGTTTAAAAAGTTTAGAGACCCCCCCCCCCCCCCCGCTCCAAAAGATAGTTTCACATATTTGCCAGAGGTTTTCTTCAAAATAAAACTAAATTGTAATTTCATTTGTGACACCATAGATTTCTTCAAAGTAAGTCTAGACAATTTCCAATTTCCCTTTGTGTTCTTCACCGCAGAAAGGCCCGTAAAATAATTCCTTTGTTTGCCACCCCTCTCCCGCGGCGTCATGTTGATTCCCATTCGTTTTTTGTTTTTTTTTAAAGAAGTTCCCTGGATCGCTCTGACCTCTGTCAAATGAGCAGCGCCTGAGAATTCTAAGAAGATTCGGCTAAAAACTTGAAGTGCAAATGGTGACAGAGCCGGGAGAGGAATTGAGGAACCGCGAGAGACCTCAGAGACAAGGCATTCAATTATGAAGAGACAATATAAGGAGCCCGGCTCCGGCTGTCATTTCCCAACTTTTGATGTTATCGCTGACGAGATGTCAACGTCGGCCGCCTTACAATCATTATTCATGAATCCCCCGATGCACTTTGCAGAATTTCACCGCACTCGAGGGGTTATTAAACAGTTTTTTTTTTGGGGGGGGGGGGGATTTTTTTTTTATACTTCTTTATCGCTGCGGCAAACAAACATCAACAACTAATAAATGTTTCAAGGTGACACGCTTTATGGTAACTAGGTGTAAAGTGGATGGGGAATAACTTGAAAGCAGAAATTCGCTTTCATTCCCACTTCCTTTGCTGGATTTTCTTGTTAGACAAAAGAAATGAACGGACGAGCGAGCCAGTTAAAAAATGTCAGTTTGCATTTCAAAAACTGCAAAAAAAAGTGACAGTTTCCTTCTAAATTCTTTCCAATTTGCTACTCTGTTGCCTTCATCCTCCATAGCATGTGTGTCATTGGTGACAGCCGACTTAAAGGCTAAGTCCACCTAAAATTGAGGGGGTTTTTTTGAGTCAACTGCAAGATGTCAAATTACCCACCTAACGTCTATATCTTTTGGGTTTTTGATGATGAGATCTGAGCGGTTGAGTCCCCAATGAGGATAGCACTCATTTCCAGGGTGCCTGTCTTGTTGATCATTTCTTAATTTAGCTTGTATAACAGTGTAAATTTGCTGTCCCCTCAAAATAACTCAACACACAGCCATTAGTGTCTAAACCGCTGACAACAAAAGTGAGTACACCCCTAAAATGACCAAATTGGGCCCAAAGTGTCAATATTTTGTGTGGCCACCATTGTTTTTCAGCAATGCTCTAACCTTCTTGGGTATGGAGTTCACCAGAGCTTCACAGGTTGCCACTGGTGTCCTCTTCCCCTCCTCCATGACGACATCATGGAGCTGGTGGACGTTAGAGACCTTGCGCTCCTCCACCTTCCGTTTGAGGATGCCCCACAGATGATCAATAGGGTTTAGGTCTGGAGACATGTTTGGCCAGTCCATCACCTTTACCCTCAGCTTCTTTAGCAAGGCAGTGGTCATCTTGCAGGTGTGTTTGGGGTTGTTATGTTGGAATTCTGCCCTGCAGACCAGTCTCTGAAGGGAGGGGATCACAGTACATGTTGGCATTCATGGTTCCCTCAATGATCTGTAGCTCCCCAGTGCTCGCAGCACTCATGCAGCCCCAGACCATGACACTCCCACCACCATGCTTGACTGTAGGCAAGACACACTTGTCTTTGTACTCCTCACCTTGTTGCCACCACACACGCTTGACACCATCTGAACCAAATAAGTTTATCTTGGTCTCATCAGACCACAGGACATGGTTTCAGTAATCCATGTCCTTAGTCTGCTTGTCTTCAACAAACTGTTTGCGGGCTTTCTTGTGCATCATCTTTAGAAGAGGCCTTCTTCTGGAATGACAGCCATGCAGACTAATTTGTGTGCAGTGTGTGGCGTATGGTCTGAGCACTGACAGTCTGACCCCCCATCCCATCAACCTCTGCAGCAATGCTGGCAGCACTCATATGTCTATTTCGCAAAGACAACCTCTGGATATGATGCTGAGCATGTGCGCTCAACTTCTTTGGTCGACCATGGCGAGGCCTGTTCTGAGTGGAACCTGTCCTGTTAAACCACTGTATGGTCTTGGCCACCGTACTGCAGCTCAGTTTCAGGGTCTTGGCAATCTTCTTATAGCCTAGGCCATCTTTATGTAGAGCAACAATTCTTTTTTTCAGATCCTCAGAGAGTTCTTTGCCATGAGGTGCCATGTTGAACTTCCAGTGACCAGTATGAGAGAGTGAGAGCGATAACACCAAATTTAACACACCTGCTCCCCATTCACACCTGAGACCTTGTAACACTAACAAGTCACATGGCACCGAGGAGGGAAAATGGCTAATTGGGCCCAATTTGGACATTTTCACTTAGGGGTGTACTCACTTTTGTTGCCAGCAGTTTAGACATTAATGGCTGTGTGCTGAGTTATTTTGAGGGGACAGCAAATTTACACTGTTATACAAGCTGTACACTCACTACTTTACATTGTAGCAAAGTGTCATTTCTTCAGTGTTGTGACATGAAAAGATAGAATAAAATATTTACAAAAATGTTAGGGGTGTACTCACTTTTGCAAGATGCTGTAACTCTGTAGCAAATCACAAGGTGAGTGACTGCAGCAGGCGCTGATCTGTGTCAGACATTGGTAAACACAACCAAGAAGCACGTATGCACCAAGATTTACATCACCACCGCAGCACAGGAAGTAGCTGTTGACCCTGCATGATAGTCGACCAAAGATGGTGCTGTCCATATGGAGGTATTGTCAAGGAAAATTATGTGATCTCTTAACTAAAATGGAAAAGAAATCTGGTGAGCCTCTTTAAGGTCAATTTCACTGAGCACAAGTACAAAAAAAATCTGTGGTTCTTGCTTGCGTCATCGATGCAGGGACAGTCCCACACCTTGCACCTTGGTCCCAAGGATGCTGTGTCCTGGGCAATGTCCAGGGATCACGGTGTCACCCTTATTTGACATGTAACTCAATAAGACATTCATTACGGTGGTCAGGGGTCACAAGTGGGCTGGTCCTGGTATAGATAGAGGTGTTTTTTTGTGGACCACTCTGGTAAGTGGGCACAGTCTTGGCATTACTGGTCCTTAGGCAGGCCTAAGGTGGATTGTAGGTGGGGTTAAATGTGTCTCGGGAATCTAAAAAGTTTACTTTTGCATAGAAAAGAAAATATATAAATAATAAAGTAAATATCTGTTTCCTTTGATTTGTATCTCCATTCCAGTATGTAATTGTGCAGCGTGGTTGAAGGTCCACCGAGTGATTAAATAAACAGAACAACTCACCACTATTATTTATCTGAAAATGTTGTCCTTCTCTCCCGGTCTATTTTTAGAGCAGTAGCAAAGTTTGAGGCCCCGTGATGCTTTCCGCTCAGCCGCACGCTAAACATCAGGAAGAGCTTGCGGTGCTCGATTAGACAGCTATCCCAGAGGTCAGCTGTGCCGGCAGATGGGCAAAGCCAAAGACCAGATTAGAGTTCTGCCGAGCTGATGCGTTATGTGCTAATGAAAGAGAGTCGCTCTATATATATAGAAAGATGACGACAAACAGGCAAACATTGTTTTTTTGACTCTGATACTTCAGAGATTATCAGGGTATGATTTGCCTGTCCTCATGCTTTAATCTGCTAACTGACCTAGTATAGCTCGGAGACAAAAGACCAATGCACTCTGGCTTAACATAAAGTCTACCTGCCACATAAATACTGCAGACAGCTGTTGTGTGAATCTACCCTAGACTAGCAACTAGTGACGTCACTGTACAGTAATCTCACTAGTTCCTCGGAAATTTGTTGTCTGTAGGGCTGAACAGACTGAGCATCCAGACCCTGTAAATCTTCTGGAAGGATTGGGGCCTACAAGGGGATTTAATGTTATTCAATGAAGTGACACAGCACACATGTTGCCAAGAGCAAAGAGGATAAAGAATCTTAAGGTAAGAGTAAAGATCCTAAAGAGCCTTAGGACCAAGAGTAAAGAACCTAAAGAACCTTGGGGCTAAGATTAAAGAAGCAAACAAATCTTGGGGCCATGAATAAAGGGGATAAGAGTAAAGAACCTAATGAACCTTGGGGCCAAGAGTGAAGAACCTAAAGTATCTTGGGGCCAAAAGTAAAGGACCTTGGGACCAAGAGTAAAGAACCTAAAGAACCTTGGGGCTAAGATTAAAGAAGCAAACAAACCTTGGGGCCATGAATAAAGGGGATAAGAGTAAAGAACCTAATGAACCTTGGGGCCAAGAGTGAAGAACCTAAAGTATCTTGGGGCCAAAAGTAAAGGACCTTGGGACTAAGAGTAAAGAACCTAAAGAACTTTGGGGCCAAGAGTGAAGAACCTAAAGAACCTTAGAGCCATGAGTAAGAAATCTAATGAACCCTTGGGGCCAAGAGTAAAGAATCTGGGGAATAAGAGTAAAGAACCTAAAGAACCTTGGGGCCAAGAGTGAAGAACCTAAAGAACATTTGGGATAAGAGTAAAGAACCCTAAAAAACCTTGGGACCAAGAGTAAAGAATCTGGGGACTAAGAGTAAAGAACCTTGGGATTATGAGTAAAGAACCTTTAGAACCTTGGGGCTAATGCCGCGTACACGCGATCGGACATTCCGACAACAAAACCGTGGATTTTTTTCCCATGGATGTTGGCTCAAACTTGTCTTGCATACACACGGTCATACAAATGTCGGAAATTCCGAACGTCAAGAACGCAGTGACGTACAACACGTACGACGAGCCGAGAAAAATAAGGTTCAATAGCCAGTGCAGCTCTTTGGCTTGATTCCGAGCATGCGTGGAATTTTGTGCGTCGGAATTGTCTACACACGCTCGGAATTTACGACAACGGATTTTGTTGTCGGAAAAAAACATCTGTTTTCAAACATCTGTTGTCGGAATTTCAGACAGCAAATGTCCGATGGAGCCCACACACGGTTGGAATTTCCGACAACAAGCTCACATCAAACATTTGTTATTGTAAATTCCGATTGTGTGTACGCGGCATAAGGGTAAAGAACCTAAAGAACATTGAAGATAAGAGTAAAGAACCTTAAGAACCTTGGAGCCAAGAGTAAAGAACCTTGGGGCTAAAAGAAAAGAACCTTTGGGGCTATGAGTAAAGAACCTAAAGAACCTTGGGAACAAGTGTGAAGAACCTAAAGTTGGATAAACTTCAAAGTTTGAACTAAAAGCATTTGCCAGTAGGGGGAGCTTAGCAAGGATCAGAATTCATGATATATAGTACCAGCCTTTCTCTTCATAGCCCATAAAAGTGGGTTTACTTAGGCAGGCAATAAAGGAAAGAAAATCACTTGATTCCTCCATTAACACACTCAGTGTTGATGGGGGAATCCCTCCCATGGAGCTATTGTGTTCTCATGGTGGGTGGTGGGGGGAGCTGCCCCTGCCGGAAGAACACAGCGATTATTGCTAGTATATATGGCTATAGCTGCTGGCAATAATCGCTAGTTAAAATCCAACATGCTGGTTGTACCAAAGTCAATTGATGGATCGACTTGGGTACAATCATAGATACCCATAGATTGATGAAATCTTGGCCGATCCCTGCCGAACTGGCCATGATTTGAACCATCTACGGCCAACTCTGAGGAGGAGCACAGCCCACTTTTACCGCTTGCCAACTGTATAACTTACATGTACGGTGGCAAGGCGGATCTGCTGCGCAGGATCATGTACCTGGTATGTGATCCTGCACTTCCGGGTCTGATTATACACAGCGGGAGCTGATATGCAGGTATCATGGACTGGATGTCCGTTAGCACCTGCCGATCATTAGGCAGAGAGCCAGGACGGTGATCTGCCTATGTAAACAAGGCAGATTGCCGTTCCGTCAGTAGGGAAGGCATTGATCCTGTGTTCATGTAAAGCAGGGACATGGATCCATGCCTTTCCCTAGTAAAAGCACCTCCCACACAGTACACAAGCACTGGCTAGGCACACAGTTAACCCTTTGATGGTGCCTGATGTTAACCCCTTCCCAACCAGCGCCATTAGTACAGTGACAGTGCATATATTTTAGCACTTATCACTGTATTAGTGTAAATGGTCCCCAAAAAGTGTCAGTGTCGGTTTGTGTCCGATTTTGTAGCAGAATACACATTGGCCTAAACTTATGAAGAAATTATATTTTTATTTTTTCTTTATTAGATATGTTTTATAGCAGAAAGTAAACCATTTTGTTTTTTTTTCAAAATTGTCAGTTATTTTTGTTTCTAGCGCAAAAAAATAAAAAAATGCAGAGGTGATCAAATACCACCAAAAGAAAGCTCTATTTGTGGGAAAAAATGACATCAATTTTATTTGGGTACAGCGTCGCACGCAATATTCAGTTAAAGTAACGCAGTGGCGTATCGCAAAAAAATGGCCTGGTCATGAAGGTGGGTAAATCTTCCGGAGGTCAAGTGGTTAAGCAGGTCACGTGCAGGCAGGGGCGGACTGATAACTCATGGGGCCCCCGGGCAATAGGAGATTATGGGGCCCCCAGGCAATCAGATTATGGGGCCACACAGTATACACACACACAGTATACACAGACAGATGTAAAAAAAACACAGATTTATACTGTCCCTGGTTTTACTGAGGCTGGCAACCCTTATGGGGCCCCCTAGTGGCCCAGGGCCCTCGGGCAGTGCCCGAATGACTCAAAGGTCAGTCCGCCCCTGCGTGCAGGTCAAAACCAGGTCAATGCACCTTACAATAAATTCCAAAAGATCTCAGAATTGTCTCAAACTGAGGTTCAAGTCCAAAACCCACCGACACTCAAACTGGTAATTAGAACCCCTTAGCAGTCCACTTCTGACCCTTCACCCATGCCTTGAAAACTAAGGTCTGCAAGGGAATTGGCTATTAGAAGATTTGTGTACCATAATAAAGGCTTGACCTTATAGGCAAAGCATCTTTACTCGAGGTAGATGTACCCAACTGGACATGACTAAGTCCATGATTTCAGAAGGAAACGAAAGTGAACTACAGTGCAAAACTGAACCAGTAAAGCAGGGACGCCCGTCCATTCACTATTTTCACACTGATTCTCCTCCCGGCCAATCAGGAAGCATGTCTGAGACCCGTTTCCTGATTGCCCAAAAGGAGAAGCGTTCCGATTGGCTGCCGAGGAGGAGGGAGGAGACAGAAGCCACCGTGATGCCCGGGGAGGAGAGCATGAGTAGGGGAAGCCGTCTGTGATGCCTGTCGCCCAGGTGAAGCGCTGTCCGCTATAGATGGGGTAAGTGCCTCGGACCCAACTGGACCGGGGGAGGGGGGGGGGGTGGTGTGGGGTTGCTGAGGGTGCACTACTATCAGCTGCCACTGCAGTAAAGAGCCCAAATGAACATCCAACTGCCAAAGATTAGCCAAATTCCCTGTAAATTCAAGCTCAACCGTAATGATTTAGTTAGCACCACCTAGCTGAAACAAAATACAATGAAAATGAAAAGCAAAAAAGCCTTCCATAACTTGTATCGATTAAGAAATACAGCTAATAATGATAAAACACTGACACAACAACATCCACAAAAATCAACAAATAAGGACCTGAAATGTACTCAACATACATAAAAAGACTGGCAGACAGATTACGCCGTTGCAGATGGACAAACAAAGCTGTAGTCTTGTGGACCTCATTAAAAAAAAAAAAAAAAGTCCAACAAGCACAAATAACCATTGAATCAGCTCTGTATGTTGACAATACGTTAAGCGGTTTACTAGCATGGCCAGATCCCATACGCTTTGCCAAGCCTACCCTGCTGGCACTCTGCATGCAAGCCTTGGCATGCCTAACAGCCCGTTCATTAAGGCAGTAAAATGGTTAACAAACTCCTTGGCCCCCCTCCCCTTCCAGAGAACATTAAAAGCCAGTAAATCTCCTGCAATATGGTCCCTGTGCATTATCAGTAAAGCAGTGCAGATGTTCCATTTAAATATGTAACATCAATAGGCAGGCTTTGTCTGAATGCAGCTCAGTGTATAGACAACTAATTGGCTAACCTGGACATGCTGGCACAAGCAGTGTCCTACAAGAAGGTGCATTTTTTACCTAAAAGCAGAATCTGTATACTCTGAACTTACCACCGAGATTGGTGGACAGTTGAGTTAAAAAGTTGTGGTCAGGCTGATTTTGTGGCCCCATCCTCTCATCAGCTTGAGCTACCAGGAGCTTCACAAACCATTCTACACAACCGTTCACCATTTACTGCTCTGTCATACTCACTTTTTTTGGAGCCTGGTTCAAATTGGCCGTAGACTTCAACAGGCCTTTAGGTTTGGAAATTCCAAATTTTGGAGGTTCAACAACATTTAAAAAGTTTAGCTGAATCATAACTGATCAAACTTTTCAAAGTTCAAGAGTGCTCTGGAGCAGGTTTTCGTCAAGGATGTCTCTGTACATTGCTGCATTCATCTTTCCCTCGATCCTGACTAGTTCTAGTCCTCCCAGTTCCTGCCACTGAAAAACATCCCCACAGCATGATGCTGCCACCACCATGCTTCACTGTAGGGATGGTATTGGCCAGGTGATGAGCAGTGCCTGGTTTCCTCCAGACATGAAGCTTGCCATTCAGACCAAAGAGTTCAATATTTGTTTCATCAGACCAGAGAATTTAGTTTCTTATGGTCCGAGAGTCCCTCAGGCACCTTTTGGCAAACTCCAGGAGGGTTCTCATTTGCCTCTTACTGAGGAGTGGCTTCCATCTGGCCACTCTACCATACAGGCCTGATTGATGAAGTGCTGCAGAGATGGTTGTTCTTCTGGAAGGTTCTTCTCTCTCCACAAAAAATTCTGGAGCTCTGTCAGAGTGACCATCAGGTTCTTCCTCCCTGACTAAGGCCCTTCTCCCCCCGATCGCTCAGTTTGGCCAGGCGGCCCGCTCTAGGAAGAGTCCTGGTGGTTCCAAACTTCTTCCATTTACAGATGATGGAGGCCACTGTGCTCAATGGGACCTTCAATGCTGCAGACATTTTTCTGTAAACTTCCCCAGATCTGTGCCTCCATACAATCCTGTCTTGGAGGTCTACAGACAATTCTTGGACTTCATGTCTTGGTTTGTGCTCTGACATGCACTGTTAACTGTGGGACCTTCTATAGACAGGTGTGTGCCTTTCCAAATCATGTCCAATCAACTGAATTTACCACAGGTGGACTCCAATCAAGTTGTAGAAACATCTCAAGGATGATCAGTGGAAACAGGATGGACCTGAGTTCAATTACGAGTGTCATGGCAATTGCTGTGAATACTTCTGTACATGGGATTTTTTCATTTTTTATTTGTAATAAATTTGCAAATATTTCAAACAAATACCTTTCACGTTGTCACAATGAGGTATTGTTTGTAAAATTTTGAGGAAAATAATGAATTTAATCCATTTTGGAATAAGGCTGTAACATAACAAAATGTGGAAAAAGTGAAGTGCAGTGAAAAATTTGTATATACAGTGCCTTGAAAAAGTATTCACACCCCTTGAAATTTTCCACATTTTGTCATGTTACAACCAAAAATGTAAATGTATTTTATTGGGATTTTATGTGATAGACCAACACAAAGTGGCACATAATTGTGAAGTGGAAGAAAAATGATAAATGGTTTTCAAAATGTTTTACAAATAAATATGTGAAAAGTGTGGGGTACATTTGTATGGCGCCCCCCGGAGTCAATACTTTGTAGAACCGCCTTTCACTGCAATTACAGCTGCAAGTCTTTTTGGGGATGTCTCTACCAGCTTTGCACATCTAGAGGGGGACATTTTTGCCCATTCTTCTTTGCAGAATATCTCAAGCTCTGTCAGATTGGATGGAGAGCGTCTGTGAACAGCAATTTTCAAGTCTTGCCACAGATTCTCAATTGGATTTAGGTCTGGACTTTGATTGGGTCATTCTAACACATGAATTTGCTTTGATGTAAACCATTCCATTGTAGCACCCCAGTCTCAAGTCTTTTGCAGACTCTAATGCCACGTACACACGACCGGACTTTACGGCAGACTTTGTCCTGCGGACTTTTGATGGACTTTCCGAATGAACGGACTTGCCTACATACGATCACCCAAAGTCCGACGGATTCGTACGTGATGACGTACGACCGGACTAAAACAAGGAAGTTCATAGCCAGTAGCCAATACCTGCCCTAGCGTCGGTTTTTGTCCGTCGGACTAACATACAGACGAGCGGACTTTTCGACCGGACTCGAGTCCGTCGAACAGATTTGAAACACGTTTCATTTCTAGGTCCGTCGAACTTTTGGGGAGAAAAAGTCCGCTGGAGCCCACACACGATCGAATCGTCTGACGGACTCCGGTCCGCCGAACCAAGTATGCCATAAAGTCCGGTCTTGTGTACGCGGCATAACAGGTTTTTTTCTAAGATTGTCCTGTATTTGGCTCCATCCATCTTCCCATCAACTCTGACCATTTTCCCTGTCCCTGGTGAAAAAAAGCATCCCCACAACATGATGCTGCCACCACCATGTTTCACGGTGGGGATGGTGTGTTCAGGGTGATGTGTAGAGTTAGTTTTCCACCACACATAGCATTTTGCTTTTTGGCCAAAAAGTTCATTTTTGGACTCATCTGACAAGAGCACCTTCTTCCACATGTTTGCTGTGTCCCCCACATGGCTTCTCCCAAACTGCAAACAGGACTTCTTCTGGTTTTCTTTCATCAATGTCTTTCTTCTTGTCACTCTTCTATTAAGACCAGATTTGTGGAGAACACGACTAATAGTTGTCCTGTGGACAGATTCTCCCACCTGAGCTGTGGATCTCTGCAGCTCCTCCAGAGTTACCATGGACCTCTTGGCTGCTTCTTTGATGAATGCTCTCCGTGAGATGTTCAAAGCTTGGGATATTATTTTATACCCTAACCCTGCTTTACACTTCTCCATAACTTTATCTTTGACCTGTCTGGTGTGTTCCTTGGCCTTCATGATGCTGTTTGTTCCCTACAGTTCTCGAACAAACCTCTGAGGGCTTCACAGAACAGCTGTATTTATACTGAGATGAAATTACACACAGGTGGACTCTATTTACTAATTAGGTGACTTCTGAAGGCAATTGGTTCCATTAGATTTTAGTTGGGGGTATCAGAGTAAAGGGGGCCGAATACAATTGCCCCCCCCCCCACACTTTTCACATATTTATGTATAAAAAAAAAAATTGAAAACCATTTATCATTTTCCTTCCACTTCACAATTATGTGCCACTTTGTGTTGGTCTATCAAATAAAATCCAAATAAAATACATTTACATTTTTGGTTGTAACATGACAAAATGTGGAAAATTTCATGGAGTATGAATACTTTTTCAAGGCCCTGTATGTATATATATATATATATGGGTTTTTCTTTTTTTTGTAACCTTTAACAAATTCATTCTATGGAGGCCATCTATTACTGTATTACCGGACAGGAAATGAGCTGCAAATGAGGAAATAATATTGAATACTTTATCACCTTGGTTTTCAATACCTTCTGTCCTGGTAATCTCCTGAAACCTTCACATACTTCTCAAAGATTATTATTAAAAATTTCCTATAATAACACGAACCAGTCCAAGAAAAATGAGGAAATGAATGTGTGATGGCCTCGTAGAAATTCTCACCAACGACCGTTTCGCGAGTCTTCCAATATGGAATTTGTCAAGTCGCAAACGACACAACCCTGCCGGTAAATACAGCTGAATTCATGTCGATTTTAATTAAAAGCCTCATTACCAGCCATGTAAAGTTCTTAGGAGGCGACATTTCATTTAAAGTAGAGCGCCTTGGCCATATTGCGACTTTCAGCCTGATAAAATTAACGCTTCTGTTAAATAAACTCCAAGGAAGAAGTGAGATCTCTTTTTTTTTTTTTTACGATGGGGAGAAGAGGGGAGCGTTGTCTGTTCCGAATCATTTGACGACTTAGCGGAGAGCGGCATGGGGCGATGAAATATGTCGGACAAGCTGTCTTTGCTGATTGCCATTTCCAACACATCTGGCAGGACACGGAGCCACTGATTAAAGCCATCAATATGTGGTGACAACCAAATCACTGGCTCTTATTACCAGCTCTTTATAGAGAAACAATGTACAATTCAACATTTTATCAGCCGTTGCCTGTAAGAAGATGAATTGTCATTAATCTGTACAGCTCCCCCTCTGGTCTCCCTCGGAAGTGCATGACATCATTAAAGTAGATGTGAATTTTAACATCGATCTTCTATCATTTGCTTTTTTTTTATCTGTTAAACGTACCTTTGATATAATTTTTTTAATATTCCGGCGATTGTGCAAAAAAACTTGTCTGAAATGAGTGTGACGTCATACTTTTACTGATCTTGTCCAATCAGAGAGAGAGGATCAGTTGCCTCTCAAACCAGTTGCTTAGGTAGTATAAGTATATGGTAGTATGTGGCCTCAGTCATTGCCACTCCAGCCATGCCACTGACGCGTTTCACCCTGCCTAACCAGGGCTTGGTCACAGACCTCTGTCAAGCCCCGGCAGGTGGGGCAAAACACGTCAGTTGTGGCTGGAGTGGCATTGGCTGAGGCCACATACACTTATACTACCTACGCACCTGGTTGGTTAAGTGGTGACTTATCCTCTGTGTTATGTTGGACTCATACTTCTGAATGCTACATCAACTACTCCCTCAACTACATGACCGGCGGGAAAACCCTTTACCTTCCAGCTTGGAGCAGCATTACAAGTCTTGTCCACTCAGAGAACGCTTTGAATGCATTGAGAACATGCAAGCGTTCTCTGAATGGCATCTGTGCTGAGTGGCTGACCTGTCTTCAGAATGCAGTAGGGCAGCCGCACGGCACGGGACCCGTAAGCCAGTGGAGATCACTGGAGTAACGGGGTCTTCTTCAGTGATTTCCAGCTCCCAGGGGCATCAGCCATCTGTGGTATGTAAATAGTTACAGTGGTCCAAGGTGGACCAATATGACTATGTATAAATTATTCATGTTGGGAATTTATCTTTAAGTTAACCCAGAGTGCTCCAAGAATCTTTTGTCATGTATTAAATGTTTATTTGTCAAAGGTTAAAATAGAATTGCAGCCTAAACCTAACTATTCTTGAATATGCCCCCCCCCCGCCTCTTAACACCTATGCTGACTAACCTATATGTATATACCTACTTATTTTTAGCCCACTCCAGTCCAGTCACTCGATACCCTCTGCCTCTCATCAGCAGCTGCAGGGGAGAGGAGAAAGCGCTAGTCAATGGCTGTGAATTCGGGGAGCAGTGATGTTACCCATAGTAGGCTCCCATGTAGGCTCCCATGTCCAAGCCGTTGTCGGCATTCCCTCCTCACCCCTGCAGCTGCCACTGGCTGACATAGGAGAGCCGCATCATGTGACTGCATCAGAGAGGCCTGAAAATAGGTATATATATATATATATATATATATATATATATATATATACTGTTTTTCATACATGTTATCCAGCATAGGTGTTAGGAGAGGGAAGGGGGTATTTTTAGGGCTAGTTAAGGATGATCTTCACCCTCTTTCTCATGTTCGCTCCTCTGCACTCATCCTCCCCTCCACTGTTGAAGTCTAACTTTTATTTTTTTGCTTATTTAGCTTGTTTTACAAACTTTCCTGCTCCCCCCATGCACGGCGAAAGAAGTGCACTTTCCCCACTGTGGCATTAGCTTGCAAACCATTGTGATACAAATATATATATATATATATATATATATATATATATATATATATATTATAATAAAAAAAGGAAAGAACACACGCAAAACCACTATACCGTCCCCTTTTTATTTCAGAATTGATTTTTCCATTACTGCCACTCACATCAGACTGATACAAAAGATCTGAATTTTCAGATTGGTAATGGACGAAGGGAAAATTAAAACCATTTGTAGGAAGCGTCCCCCCCGGACAAGGACTGGATGTCTTCTGATATGTGAGTGATTGGGGTTGATCTCACACATCACCACACTGGAACTGGGGAAAGTCAATGCAAATTCAATTTAAAGGCGATCTGCTTTCTAAAACCCAGATTTTCTGACATAGATAGAACTTCACAAGAGACACCCCAGAGGAGCCGATAATCTAATTATGCAGAATATCAATGGGTGCATTACACAGAAGAGGCTACAAAATGACATCCTCAAGATTCAGAACAAGATTCGGCCATTGCCTAGTAAAAGCAAAGTATTGATTATAATCACAGATGAGCATGTGGCGATATGGTCTTAAAGTGTATATAACAACAATGAACTTCTCTTATTTGTTCCCCTTTGGTCTGTTAAAAAAAAAAAAAAAAACATTGAAAGTGTTGTTTTAAATCTTTTCAACAAGTGCAAAAACATACCTGTTGATCCTGCCAGAAATCTTTGTGAGCTGATAACATCCTCTGTCTGTGCTGCCTGTTATCAGTTACATTGTTTCCAACTGGCTCTGTAGACTACAAAACCCCCAATATTATGGAGATGAGGTGAGGGGGAGGTGCTCTGTAGTCCTGCCCTAGGGTAGGAACTCTGATTCTCCATACATACAGTACACTGAGCGATCGTTGTCACCCTAGGGCCAAACGACTATTATATCTGCTAGTAGCACAGAATCCATGGTGTTCATGCTTTGCACTGATGAGGGCTAACAAGCCCCAAATTTCTATGTGAAATTTGGGAAAAATGGCTCCATATTTCATGCTGTACCATTGCTGCAAGTCTGGAGGTGGTAAGAACATACTGTATAGAAACTGATTCTCATGCAACAAGGAAAGGACAGGAAAGCTTACACTCTAATGTGCCCTCTACACACTATTATTATTATTCTAACTATAATACATTTATATAGCTCTGCCTCTGACACATACTGCAGAGCTGTACAGAGAACAACTGAGCCAGTCACATCAATCTCTGCACCAGAGGAGCTTCTCCACCAGGTGGTGCTGTTCTGCAGGGTGCTGTTGGCTCACTCTGCTGTGATCTCAGCTGAGAGAAGCACCAAAGCCTGGGGCCTCTCATGCAGGCTTTTCTCAGGCAAGTATGGACCATGTTGGGGAAGAGGAAGGTGGAGGTTCTCCAGAGGCACTGAGGCCTACTCCATGTGCTCAAGCTGCAATGGATCCTAGGCATGTCCCTATGCAAGAGGAGCCCTTACCAGTCCTCCAGGATAAAGTGGTGAAAAGACTTCGCCGCATTGCTAAAGAGGAACAGAAACTTTCTCTCATGACAGAAGATCTCAGGAAAAGGAAATCTCTGCAAAGTAAGTCTGGGGACAGTAAGAGGGAAGTCTCCAAGCTGAAGTCTCTGGAAGAGGCATTGAAAAATCAGGAGAAGTTGGTTGCTTCTTTGAAGGAAAGCACCGGTGTGTTAAGAGAAAAGTGTGAGAATGAGGAGAGATTCCAACAGATGAAGGAGAGTGCCTGTGCCAGTACCAGCCAGAGGGTGGATGCCGCAGTAATGGCGACAGTATAGATGGGGGGTAAGGAAGTGGCTTGACATAGTGGCCCCAGTACTACCCCTGTCTCAGGATCTGTTGCACCCGAGTCAGTATCTGCCCCCCTCTCTCTCCAGCAGCCTGGGTCATCTCAGGAGGAGGTTGAGGAAAATGGTGGATTGCTGCAGACCATTACAGAAATAGAATCTCCCTTGAGTGGCACCGACTCATCAGATGAAGATCATGGGAATGCAGGAAAAGATGGCATGTATCCAGACAGAGAAGTTTCTGCTGGTTGTGAGCAGTCCCACATGGATATTAACAGTGCAGAGCAGGAATATCACATGAACATTGAAAATGCAGAGCAAGAATGTCGCATGACAAACCAGATTTCAGAGGTTCCTATGCAGCCAGTTAATGTGTCATCTGTCCCAGTTATGAACTATGCTAAGGCTGTATCGGGACAAAGTCATGCTGCTGCTGGTGAAAGGGAGCCAGTTGTGCGATTTTCACCTAACGCACCTTCTTCCATTAAACGCAGGAATGTGGTACAGCTCAGGTGGGAAGGAGGAGGTATTCCACCTATCAGGAGGGTGGTTGTGGATAAGATCCTAGCCATGGGATTTAAGGCAGAGGATATTTATGCGCTTATTAGTCCGGCTGGTTCCTATGAATATGATTTACTATTTCTGCGTCCAAAGTCGTTGGATCTGTTTTGGGAGCGGTTTGAGCATGTAAATAGGGACCAGCGGGACTGGAAGGGCCTTGTCCCCAAAGTTGTCTCACGTCAGCGCTTGATTAAGAGTGTGACTATCCTGACAAGGAATGAGTCTATACCCCCCGAGGATTTATGGGTCTGGTTGAGGAGGTTTGGTGAAACATTGTGTCCCCTAAAAAAGATTGAGGATGATAGAGGAATCTGGATGGGTGGGTGGTCGGTGTCAATGAGGTTGAGTGTGTGTGTGGGAATGTGGTCCAGCATTTGTCCTCCTCTGCCTTTATTGGTAGAGATAGGATTACCGTCTTTTACTGTGGTCAACCTAAGCTGTGCCATAAATGTGGAGTCAATGGACATTTCTCCTCTAAATGTCCAGAACAGAAGTGTTCTTTGTGTCAGGAACTGGGGCATCTGGCCAGGGACTGTAACATCATTAAATGTAACCTATGTGATAAGGTGGGTCACCCTTATAGCCGGTGCCCTGAGGCTTTGCACAATAAGCCAGAGTTAGTGGAGGAATTTTAACAATAATAATAATATAACACAGTACTGTACAGAGAACACTGAGCCATTCATATCAGTCTCTGTGCCAGAGGAGCTTACGCTCTAATGCCCCCCCCCTCCACAGTCACACAATTATTATTATACATTTATATAGCTCTGACATAGACCGCAGTGCTGTACACTGATCACTGAGCCTGTCACATCAAGCTTTTCGCCAGAGGAGCTTACACTCTAATGTCCCACCACAGTCACACACTATTAATATTATACATTTATATAGCTCTGACATATACCACAGTGCTGTACACAGAACACTGATCCAGTCACATCAGTCTCTGTAACAGAGGAGCTTATACTCTAATGCCCCCCCCCCCTCCACAGTCACACACAATTATTATTATACATTTATATAGCTCTGACATATACCGCAGTGCTGTACAGTGATCACTGAGCCAGTCACATCAAGCTTTTCGCCAGAGGAGCTTACACTCTAATGTCCCACCACAGTCACACACTATTATTATTATACATTTATATAGTTCTGACATATACTGCAGTGCTGTACACAGAACACTGATCCAGTCACATCAGTCTCTGTACCAGAGGAGCAGATGCAATTTTAAGATGAATCCTGATGGGCAGAAAAATGCTGTGTTGCCCCTTTATCACCTGAAAAGTAACACTTTTTTTTTGTGGTTTACCTTAAAAGTTGCCTCTGCCTCCCCCTTTTTCACGTGTATGGAGGTACACGGTGGTCCGCCGCCCCGCAGAGTCTTATTAGTAGACAAGTAAATGCCTGCAGTGTAACGAGTTACTTTCATACGCAGAGAACGCTTCTCAAGCAGATGTTCCTAATATTTCTGACAATCTCGGGGGACCTCCACATATGTTTGCTTAGCAGTGCAGATTACTCTGTGAATTTACTTACTCGCTATTTCAACCTTCACTCTTTTTTTCTGTTAACTGTGTAATGATTTATAGGTGGGGGGGAATACTCTATCCATACATGGATTCAATCTGTCATTTATCATTGTTTGTTAAATAGAAACTGTCTGTGTTGCCGGTGGTGGTGGTAGAGTGCAAAGGGCAGCACCCAGACATTGGACATTCACCATCGCTGGCCCAATGATCAGAAAATGATCATCAGAAATAAATTACGTTGGGGTAGGCGGAACACTTTGGTGGGGGTGGGTCAGCCACACCTCGTGACCTTTGACCTCTGGGGGGGACACCTGCTGACCTTTGACCTTTTGGGGGTGGTCCCTAACCCTAACTCTAACCCTAACCCTAACCGTAACCCTAACCCTAACCCTAGCCCTAACCTTAGCCGTAAATAAAGAAAATTCTGGTTAGGGATGAGCAAATGGTTTGGAAGAACACCCGAACGTTTGCCCATTCTGCCCCGTGTCCGGCGGGAGCCGAGCATCATAGGTAGAAGCTGTATGTCTACTATTCCTGTATATGAACAGCTTCCCGCTCTCAATGGTTGCTAGGGAAGCAGCAGGTGCTGGCACCCTCCATATCTCTAGCAACCGCCTCCGTCAATGGCTTTTATTGGCTTACATCGCCAAGCCCCTCGGGTTTTTAATTTCAGGGGCATCAAGAATGACGATGGACTTACAGCATGGGAGTTTTTTGGGGGGATTTTATTGTTTTAATTTTTTGGGAATCTTTATTTCTAGGTTACATTTTATTTATTTATTCTTTTCTTTCTTAGTTTTTTATTATGTACCCCTTACTCATTCGTGTATCTGGAGGACTAAATGTATGGAATGTGATAGCGCTGCTGACAAACTACAAATACTAAGTTGATATATCCAATGACAATCTGCAATGTAAAACGCATGTGCTGAATAAATATTCTAATTAAATAATTCATGGTGATGAAAAAGGTTATTGAAATGATAAATATTCTTCTTACCTATCACATTCCATACATTTATATCCATAGTTGTTTTGTGATACATCCAGGTGATAGCAGCAGCTTTATTAATTGCACATCTTCAGAGTCACATATATTGTGTGTTTATTCATCGTTCATCATTCACATACCACTAGGTGGCAGCGCACAAATATCACATATCTGAAGGACTCTTTATTTTTAATGGGGGCTTCCAAATTCCAATAAGCCTCCCCACACACATATTGGGCCATGGTCAAAGGAAAAAGGACATTGTCCTCATCAGGGCTTTTCTTCTCAAACAATAGGCGCTGGAACTCAACCACAACCCCGACCCCCCCCCCCCCCCCACAACCCCTCCACCCACACACACACCCTCCAAATCGCATTCCAATAGTGGGTGTGGTCAAATTTCACGAACAGTAGGAGGGTCTTAAAGGGGCATTAAATACCAGGATTGCATTATACACAGAGTGCAGAGTTCATGGGGGTTACACACAGAGTGCAGAGCTGTCACTTGTAAACACAGAAACCAGACTTCTGTGTTTACAAGTGATTGTGGTGAGCAGGCACCAAAGGGTCTGAGCCAGAGGTGGTGGAACTGACTTCCACCAAGTTCTCCCCTGAAAAAAGCCCTGGTCCTCATCAACATAAGGACAAGGTGCTTGTCAGGGCCTCCCCCTTTACATAGGGAAATAGGGGCCGTATCTGGGGGACCCCTTATTTTTAATGGGTGCTTCCAGATTCCAATAAGCCTCCCCCCACACATATTGGGCCATGGTCGTAGGAAAAATGTCATTGTCCTCATCAACAT
>JBBGZY010001027.1:330000-420000 GCA_037952925.1 Lithobates clamitans | reverse complement strand
CAAGACAAAAAAAAACGTTTTAATAAATCCTGACTTGATATACAAGCGATGTCTTGATATACAAGTAGCGTCATGTCACAACTAGAGTATAAAAGAGAAGAGAGGCGCCTCTAAGTGTAGCAATATGGTTACATTTAACCACTTCCCACCCCGCCCATTATCATATGACATCTGCAGGAAGGATCTCCCATCCTGGGCGGGCGTCATATGACGTCCTCGGCTTCCCGGCCGTCTGGTGGGCGCACGCCCCCCGCTGCGTCACTCGGGAGCAGATGCGCGTGCCCAGCGGCCGCGATGTCCGCCGGGCACCTGCGATTGCCCTTTAACAGAGCAGGACCGTGGATCTGTGTGTGTAAACACACAGATCCACGGTCCTGTCAGGGGAGAGGAGACCGATCGTGTGTTCCCAGTACAGAAGAACACCGATCTCTCTCCTCCCCTTGTGAGTCCCCTCCCCCTACAGTTAAAATCACTCCCTAGGTAACACAGTTAACCCCTCGATCGCCCCCTAGTTTTAACCCCCTTCCCTGCCAGTGACATTTACACAGTAATCGATGCATTTGTATAGCACTGATCGCTGTATAAATGACAGTGGTCCCAAAAATGATGTCAAAAGCGTCCGATATGTCCGCCGCAATGTCGCAGTCATGGTAAAAAAACGCAGATCGCCGCCATTACTAGCAAAAAAAAAAAATAATAAAAATGCCATAAAACTATCCCCTATTTTGTAGAGACTATAACTTTTGTGCAAACCAATCAATATACGCTTATTGCGATTTTTTTTTTTACCAAAAATATGTAGAAGAATACATATTGGCCTAAACTGAGGAAAATAGTGTTTTTTTTTTTTTAAAATTGGGATTTTTATTATAGCAAAAAGTGAAAAATATTGTGTTTTTTTTTTCAAACTTCTTTTGTTTATAGCGTAAAAAATAAAAACTGCAGAGATGATCAATTACCACCAAAAGAAAGCTCTATTTGTGGGAAAAAAATTATAAAAATTTCATTTGGATACAGTGTTGTATGACCGCGCAATTGTCATTCAAATTGCGACAGCGCTGAAAACTGAAAATTGGCCTGGGCAGGAAGGGGGTGAAAGTGGAATGAAATGGAAGTGGTTAATGAAGGTAAAACATTTAGCACTTCACATGGTTGATGATTAGGAGAGGCACATCTAAGCATGCAGGGATCCGGGGTAAAGCTGTCCACATAGACCATCCCCCGCACTGCCATCACCTTCACCCCTTCCACGCTGCGCTCCACGAGCGATTCAAGCCTCGCTTTCAGATCGCTCTACTGCAGGGTAGTCTTCCTGGTCACCATTGCAGACTGACAGCGGTGAGAGGCGGCGGTGCGGCGAACGGTCTATGTGGACAGCTTTACCCCCGGATGCCTGCATACTTAGATGTGCCTCTCCTAATCATCAACCATGTGAGTTGCTAAATGTTGTACCTTCATTAAATGTAACCATATTGCTACACTTAGAGGCGCCTCTCTTCTCTTTTATACTCTGGAGCTCCTGCTGGATTTTGCTTCTAATCCCCTTGCGGAGGCTTCCATGTGAGGATGGACATTTTATGGTTACACAACCAACACATTGCTATAATCTTTTTTTATATGGACTATAAACTGAAGGACTTATGAATAAATGGTTGTGGAACAAATCATCTGAGTTTCCATTATTTCTTATGGGGAAATTTGCTTTGATATACAAGTGCTTTGGATTACAAGCATGTTTCTGGAAGGAATTATGCTTGCAATCCAAGGTTTTACTGTATGTGGCATGATTAAAGAATTAGGGGCAGACGGGAAATAGCGATCACAGACGCCCCGGGTGCATGCTGCAGTGGAAGCTCTGGGAGGATGTCACTAGGCGTCACAGCCCAGAATTGGACGACCACGCTCATTCTGCTATAGCGCAGTAGAAAAGTGGTTAATAATTTCTTTTGTTTCTCAGCTTGGACCAATGTAACTATGCATATACCATTGAGCTCTTGGTGACAGGTCAGTTACAGTTCTGGGGGCGCTGATGGAGCGTGCCCTAGAACAGCACAGTGACGCATACAGTGCCTTGAAAAAGTATTCATACCCCTTGAAATTTTCCACATTTTGTCAGGTTACATCCAAAAACTTAAATGTATTTTATTGGGATTTTATGCGATAGACCAACACAAAGTGGCACATAATTGTGAAGTGGAAGGAAATGATAAATGGTTTTCAAAATTATTTACAAATAAATATGTGAAAAGTGTGGGGGGTACATTTGTATGGCGCCCCCCGGAGTCAATACTTTGTAGAACCGCCTTTCACTGCAATTACAGCTGAAAGTCTTTTTGGGGATGTCTCTACCAGCTTTGCACATCTAGAGAGGGACATTTTTGCCCATTCTTTGCTAAATATCTCAAGCTCTGTCAGATTGGATGGAGAGCGTCTGTGAACAGCAATTTTCAAGTCTTGCCACAGAATCTCAATAGGATTTAGGTCTGGACTGTGACTGGGCCATTCTAACACATGAATATGCTTTGATCAAAACCATTCCATTGTAGCTCTGGCTGTATGTTTCAGGTCGTTGTCCTGCTGGAAGGTGAACCTCCGCCCCAGTCTCAAGTCTTTTGTAGACTCTAACAGGTTTTCTTCTAAGATTGTCCTGTATTTGGCTCCATCCATCTTCCCATCAACTCTGACCAGCTTCCCTGTCCCTACTGAAGAAAAACATCCCCACAACATGATGCTGCCACCACCATGTTTCACGGTGGGGATGGTGTGTTCAGGGTGATGTGCAGTGTTAGTTTTCCTCCACACATAGCGTTTTGTTTTTAGACCAAAAAGTTCAATTTTGGTCTCATCTGACCAGATCACCTTCTTCCACATGTTTGCTGTGTCCTCCACATGGCTTCTCACAAACTGCAAACAGGACTTCTTATGACTTTCTTTCACCAATGTCTTTCTTCTTGTCACTCTTCCATAAAGGTCAGATTTGTGGAGAACACGACTAATAGTTGTCCTGTGGACAGATTCTCCCACCTGAGCTGTGGATCTCTGCAGCTCCTCCAGAGTTACCATGGACCTCTTGGCTCTTCTCTGATGAATGCTCTCCTTGCCCGGCCGGTCAGTTTAGGTGGACGGCCATGTCTTGGTAGGTTTGCAGTTGTGCCATACTCTTTCCATTTTCGGATGATGGATTGAACAGAGCTCCGTGAGATGTTCAAAGCTTGAGATATTTTTTTTTTTATAATCTAACCCTGCTTTAAACTTCTCCACAACTTTATCCCTGACCTGTCTGGTGTGTTCCTTGGCCTTCATGATGCTGTTTGTTCACTAAGGTTCTCTAACAAACCTCTGAGGGCTTCACAGAACAGCTGTATTTATACTGAGATTAAAATACACACAGGTGGACTATATTTACCAATTAGGTGACTTTTGAAGGCAATTGGTTCCACTAGATTTTTGTTAGGTGTATCAGAGTAAAGGGGGCGAATATAAATGCACGCCACACTTTTCACATATTTATTTGTAAAAAATTTTGAAAACCATTTATCATTTTCCTTCCACTTTACAATTATGTGCCACTTTGTGTTGGTCTATCACATAAAATCTCAATAAAATACATTTACATTTTTGGCTTTAACATGACAAAATATGGAAAATTTCAAGGGGTATGAATACTTTTTTAAGGCACCTTATGTAAGACTGACATAAAGGAGTTAAGAAGTGTGTTATTATGTTACACACTGAAAGAATTGGAAGTTATATGACAGTAAATGCAATACACTGAGAAAAAATGTGGCGGGATATACATTGTAGATACATTATAAATTAAAATCACCCAACAAGTGTACATCGCTAAAAAAAAAAAAATGACAGCCATAAATGAGATGGGAGACAATTTATAAGTGCACCAAATGTCCTTTCCCTCGTCCCGCCTTCCTTTTCAAAAAAAAAGCTAAAATGTAAAAAAAAAAATGTCTCTATGATTATTTTTGTTGCCACATAGGGGGTGGCGCTGTTAAAAATGTGCGTTATGATTGGTGTTACTAAACCACCCGTGACACATTATCGCGTGGCGCGCCCGTTACTAAAACAGAAGGTCCAAAGCCTTTCATGACGGAGGCTGGAGTCCTCTGACTGGGGTTCAGGCGGAGGATTGAAGAGCATCTACAAGATTTAACACAATAAAAATACTCAGTATCTCTTCTTTTGTTACAGTTATAGAACAAATCAGAACAAAAGTAACGTTTTATTAAGGCTCAGGAAAGCGAAGGGAAGAATCCTCCAAGACGGGAATAAAAAGTAATCCTTGTTCTCAGCAGTTTTTTCTCGTTCCAAACAAGTCCCCGAAGATGTATTCCACTTTCCTACATATTGGATTTGACAGCAGAGCCGTGTTTTCACTCTCAGAATAGAAATCAAAAGTAGTGCGCCAATATTTGCAAACCAAGGCTGAAACGTTTGTAAAAATAATATAGTGGATGGTGGGAGCCCCTCATAATGGGCACAGCAGGTGTACAGACCTGGGAACTCAGCACAGGAATGGTGGGAGCCCCTCATAACGGGCACAGCAGGTGTACAGACCCGGGAACTCAACACAGGGATGGTGGGAGCCCCTCATAATGGGCACAGCAGGTGTACAGACCCAGGAACTCAGCACAGGGATGGTGGGGGCCCTTTATAATGGGCACAGCAGGTGTACAGACCCGGGAACTCAACACAGGGATGGTGGGAACCCCTCATAATGGGCACAGCAGGTGTACAGACCTGGGAACTCAACACAGGGATGGTGGGAACCCCTCATAATGGGCACAGCAGGTGTACAGACCTGAGAACTCAACACAGGGATGGTGGGAACCCCTCATAATGGGCACAGCAGGTGTACAGACCTGGGAACTCAGCACAGGGATGGTGGGAACCCCTCATAATGGGCACAGCAGGTGTACAGACCCAGGAACTCAGCACAGGGATGGTGGGGGCCCTTTATAATGGGCACAGCAGGTGTACAGACCTGAGAACTCAACACAGGGATGGTGGGAACCCCTCATAATGGGCACAGCAGGTGTACAGACCTGGGAACTCAGCACAGGGATGGTGGGAACCCCTCATAATGGGCACAATAGGTGTACAGACCTGGGAACTCAGCACAGGGATGGAGGGAACCCCTCATAATGGGCACAGCAGGTGTACAGACCCAGGAACTCAGCACAGGGATGGTGGGGGCCCTTTATAATGGGCACAGCAGGTGTACAGACCTGAGAACTCAACACAGGGATGGTGGGAACCCCTCATAATGGGCACAACAGGTGTACAGACCTGGGAACTCAGCACAGGGATGGTGGAAACCCTTCATAATGGGCACAGCAGGTGTACAGACCTGGGAACTCAGCACAGGGATGGTGGGAACCCCTCATAATGGGCACAGCAGGTGTACAGACCTGGGAACTCAGCACAGGGATGGTGGGAACTCCTCATAATAGGCACAGTAGATGTACAGACCTGGGAACTCAAATTGGGATATTTATTATAGCAAAAAGTAAAAAATATTGTGTTTTTTTTTTTTTTTTTATCTTGTCGCTCTTCTTTTGTTTATAGCGCAAAAAATTAAAACCACAGAGATGATCAAATACCACCAAAAGAAAGCTCTATTTGTGGGGAAAAAATGATAAAAATTTCATTTGGGTACAGTGTTGCATGTCCGTGCAATTGTCATTCAAGTTGCGACAGCGCTGAAAACTGAAAATTGGCCTGGGCAGGAAGGGGGTGAAAATGCCCGGTATTGAAGTAGTTAGTGAAGGTACAACATTTAGCAAACTCACATGGTTGATGATTGCAGACCTGCATGGGGAACTCAGCACAGGGATGGTGGGAGCCCCTCATAATGGGCACAGCTGGTGTGCAGAATCGGGAACTCAGCACAGGGATGGTGGGAGCCCCTCATAATGGGCACAGCTGGTGTGCAGAATCGGGAACTCAGCACAGGGATGGTGTGAACTCCTCATAATGGAGTAAAATCCTCCCTGTCGAAGTGGTGGTGCAGGACATTCTGGGTGAGGTTGGGAAGATTCAGGGTCTTGAGAAAGGCAGGTGGCAGCAGGAGGCCTGGATAAGGGCGTGGAGGAATATCAGGACTCTGTAGCTGCTGCCTGTTGATCTCGGGGTGCGCGGCTTTTCTTCGTATTCTTGTTTCACTCCCCTAGATTTTCAGATCAAATATATTTTTGATAAAAGGCTACATGCATGGTGACGGTGATGTTCCTTAGTCTGGCTCTCTCGTAGGGATTATGTTGGGCGCAATTTGGTTTGCACCATTTATTATGTTCTTGTTCTTTCTGTTTTGTATAGTCGTATTCAATTATTTTGTAAATATGTTTTATTTATTTATTATGGTTTTATTGTATATAAGTTGTTGTTTGTAAGATTTTTCAATAAACAAAATTAACCACTCATAATGGGTACAACAGGGGTAAAGAACTGGGAACTCAGCACAGGGATGGGGGGAGCCCCTCATAATGGGCACAGCAGGTGTACAGACCTGGGAACTCAGCACAGGGATGGTGGGAACCTCTCATAATGGGCACAGCAGGTGTACAGAACTGAAAACTCAGCACAGGGATGGTGGGAGCCCCTCATAATAGGTACAACAGGGTTAAAGAACTGGGAACTCAGTACAGGGATAGGGGGAACCCCTCATAATGGGTACAACAGGGGTAAAGAACTGGGAACACAGCACAGGGATGGTGGGAGCCCCTCGTAATGGGTACAACAGGGGTAAAGAACTGGGAACTCAGCACAGGGATGGTGGGAGCCCCTCGTAATGGGTACAACAGGGGTAAAGAACTGGGAACACAGCACAGGGATGGTGGGAGCCCCTCGTAATGGGTACAACAGGGGTAAAGAACTGGGAACTCAGCACAGGGTTGGTGGGAGCCCCTCGTAATGGGTACAACAGGGGTAAAGAACTGGGAACTCAGCACAGGGATAGGGGGAACCCCTCATAATGGGTACAACAGGGGTAAAGAACTGGGAACTCAGCACAGGGATGGGGGAGCCCCTCGTAATGGGTACAACAGGGGTAAAGAACTGGGAACACAGCACAGGGATGGTGGGAGCCCCTCGTAATGGGTACAACAGGGGTAAAGAACTGGGAACTCAGCACAGGGTTGGTGGGAGCCCCTCGTAATGGGTACAACAGGGGTAAAGAACTGGGAACTCAGCACAGGGATGGTGGGAGCCCCTCGTAATGGGTACAACAGGGGTAAAGAACTGGGAACTCAGCACAGGGTTGGTGGGAGCCCCTCGTAATGAGTACAACAGGGGTAAAGAACTGGGAACTCAGCACAGGGATAGGGGGAACCCCTCATAATGGGTACAACAGGGGTAAAGAACTGGGAACTCAGCACAGGGATGGGGGAGCCCCTCGTAATGGGTACAACAGGGGTAAAGAACTGGGAACTCAGCACAGGGATGGGGGAACTCCTCATAATGGGCACAGCAGGTGTACAGACCTGAAAACTCAGCACAAAGATCTTGACAATAGGTTCCCCAAGAGCTAAATGAGACTGTTAGGAGGTTGGACTCTACAGAATCTACCTACTACTTAAATATCAGCCTCGAGTGGAGTGACCCTTTCATTTTTTTTCTTCGCACGCCAGACAACTGTTTCTGGGCCATTTTCTTAGCTCTGAACATTACAAGCTCCGTTTCCGAGAGTATTTTTTTATTCCTCCCCGGGTGTGAGTAAAGAAAAATAAATAAATCAAAAATCACACCTTGGTATTGCGAGGAACGAAATGGGATAAAATACAAGGTAGAAAATAGATATCAAATTGCCCAGCAACAGGAGCTCCAGGGTTCCGGCAGCAGAGAGCATTGGCTTGCCTGAGCTGAATGTTAAACCTTTTTTCCCCATCTGCGGCGCGGCGTCCCCCACAACCTGCGTCCTGCTTCTATTCATCAGCTATTAGGATGCTGAAGAACCTGGGAGCCCCCCCATCGCGGCCGGCCGTTCAATGAAATCTCTTAACACAGCGAAGTTCAAAGGAGAAAGCTTTATGTGTTGTCTTATTTATGTACAATGGCGCGGACGGGCACCGCGGCCTCCGCTGCGTTACGTTAAATATCCTTTCAGATAGAAATTAGATGTTACATTCTACTTTGCTGCTAGGAAAGCACTCAAATAAGCAATTCTGGTGAGGCCCCAACACCTGCGTGTAGAAGGGATCAGGGTCAGTTCAACAAACCGCCATTCCAGCGCCGCGCGTTTATTCTCTGAAATATCTTTGAAGGAAAATTAGGTTTTCAGCTCACATAAAAAAACTTTTATTGGATGGGCTGAGTTTATCTGCCCCGTGTGTTTTTCGTTCATGTTATTTTATCTGTTTTTGTACTGTATTTGTAAAAGTCACATGATTAAAGAGACCCTGTCACCAACTTAAAAAAATTGCAAAATAAAAAAAAAAGTATTTTAACCGCTTCAATACCAGGTACTTTTACCCCGTTTCCTGCCCAGGCCAATTTTCAGCTTTCAGCGCTGTCACACTTTGAATGACAATTGCGCGGTCATGCAACACTGTGCCCAAATGACATTTTTATAATTAGTGCTTTCTTTTGGTGGTAGTTAATCACAACGGAGTCTTTTATTTTTTGCAAGAAAAAAAAACGAAAAGGACCGCAAATTTGTGAAAATAAAAAGTTTTTCTGACAGTAAATTTTGTAAATAAGTAATTTTTCTCCTTCACTGATGTGTGCTGATGAGGTGGCACCTATGGGCACTGATGAGGCGGCACTGAAGAGCACTGATTAGGTGTGGCACTGATGGGGAGGCACTAATATGCCGCACTGATGGGCACTGATAGGTGGCACTGATTGGGCGACACTCGTGGGTGACAACTCCACTTTAAGTGCACTTTTATGTGTGTGTTTTTCACATGCACTTTTTTTTGTACATTTAGGTGTTTTGTTTTTGCACACCACCAGGTAATAAAAAAAAAAAAAAGTAAGTGTGTGGATCACTGATTAGTTAACAGACCTACCTATCCAATAATCAGGAATCTGACCGCACCGATCTTTTTATGATCTCAGCATCGGATTTCTCAGAACAATGCCCTATGCTAGTGATTAGCAGTAGTACAAGAAATGGAGCTATCTTGACAAAAGACACAAACAGAGATATTTCATGAAATACCATAAAATGTTAAGGTGGTCTAAAGAGACATCTAATGCCGCGTACACACGAGCGGACTTTTCGACCGGACTGGTCCGACGGACCGAGTCCGGCAGACAATTCGACCGTGTATGGGCTTTATCGGACCTGCAGTGGACTTTTCAGTCGAAAATCTGACAGACTTTAGATTTGGAACATGTTTCAAATCTTTACGTCGGAACTCTGCTGGACCCAGGTCCTATCGAAAAGTCCGCTCGTCTGTATGCTAGTCCGACAGACGAAAACCGACGCTAGGACAGCTATTGGCTACTGGCTATCAACTTCCTTATTTTAGTCCGGTGTACGTCATCACGTACGAATCCGTCAGACTTTGGTGTGATCGTGTGTAGGCAAGTCCGTTCGTTGGGAAAGTTCGTTGGAAGTCCGTCGGATAGTCCGTCAGACCAGTCCTGTCGAAAAATCCACTCGTGTGTACAGGGCATAACACTTTGAAAATGCCACCATCCCACAGCAGAAAAAGTTTTTCCAGTGTTTCCCATGTGACCCGCTGACCTTAAAGTCATGGTGAATGCGAGATTAACACGTCATGCAACTGTTAAACCTGGTACCTTTGTTAAAAGCCTGTACAACATTAAAATATACAGACATGAGGTGTATTATCAGAATTTGTTATGCTATCCAGCCACATTTCGCTTTGAGTGACACCAACTTCTCTGCTAGTATTAATAAATACAGTAAAGTCACCTCCTTGCTCAAAAGCTCACAGCCTGCTGATTGGACAATGGACACAGTCATGATGTCGATGGGAGAAACCAACACCATGGAGAACAGAGGTGATGTTCCCAGAAATGTTGGTTTCTGCTAAGACATTGGCGAAGATACCAGTGGTCCTTCATGGCTCCCAGTGGCTTTCCCTCCAACCTCATGACACTGTAGGAAAAATTAGTGACGTGGAGGTTTGCAGGAGGAACCAGTGATGACCCAGGGTACTCCTGGATTTGTCAGCTTCTGCAGGGACTTTGGGAAAGATCTCTATGTCAATCTCTGATCTGTAGCTCCCAGTGGTTCCTTCCTCAACCTCACATCGTGGTAGGAGACAGAAGTGATGTGGAAGTCAGCGGGAGGAACCAGTGAGGACCCAGGACATCTACACTCCCAAAAGTGTCAGTTTCTGAAGAGACTTTGGGGAAGTTCTCTGTGACAATCTCTGTTATCCTCCCTTCCTTCATGGCTCTCAATGATTTCTTCCTCTAATCTTAAAGTGTTACTAAGCCCACAACAGTAAAATCAGTGTGTATATGCAGAATAGCATGCTTGTTATACTCACTGTGGAATTTAAGGAGTTAATCCTCTGTATTGTGTAAAAAGGCTCTTTGATCCTGTATGCACAGATCCCCCCCCTCCTGCAGGGTCTCTCTGGGCAAGGCCAGATAAGAAACAGTCAGAGTGGTCCCCCTGCACATGCTCAGTTTGGTCTCTATTGCTGGAGAGAACAGTTCCTTGTTGAGCTGAGCTAGTCAGGTCACATGATATTGACATCACACATATGGGTGTGTATACAGATCCTAAATGACAGCCCAGTCCCTCCCTCCTCCTCCATGCCCAGTAACTAAAAAAGAACACAGTGGGTAGGATGCCACATCTTGATTCATGGATGACCTGCCTCCCATAACAACATGAGGAGACAGACTGTAGTGGAAATCTCCTCCTACCTGAACACTCAGCACTCGGGCAGACTCTGCAGTTTATCATGTGACCGTGGTATACAGATGAGCCAAAAAGGCTGTGTTTTAATGTAAAAAGAAAATTTACAAGCTGTGGGCACTGCGGGGGGGGTTAACTATTTTCATATTACTGGGTTTAGTAACACTTTAAGTTACTGCAGGAGAGAGTGTGATGTGGAGATCAGCAGGAGCAACCAGTGAGGACCCAGTGTATTGACATTTCTGGAAGTGCTGCAGAGACTTCAGGGAAGATGTAGATCTTTTTGGTCCTTCATGCCTCTTAGTGGTTTCTTTATCTAACCTAATTCAACTGCAGGACAGAGTGGAGGTTAGCAAGAGGATCCACTGTGGACCCAGAAGATCAGTGCTCCTGGCAGTGTCTGCTTCTGCAGAGATTTTGGAGAGGATCTCCATTTTGAAAGGAATTTGAAGTTATGGACTTTATAGGCATAACACAGAAGGTTTTTTTTTTAAAAGAATTTAAATATTTATTACAAAAAATAGAGCCAAAAAAACACATTCATAGACTTGCATATATTCACAGATAATACCTATGAGCATGTTAAATATTTTATATATAAATATATAAATTTTAGGATCTCCATTTTGATCTCCACAATCCTCTGTTGCTCTCAGTGGTTCTTCCATCGAATCTCACACCACAGAGTGGTGACATGGAAGTCAGCAGAAGACACCCATGAGAATCCAGGCGATCAACACTTCAAGAGGAGTCAGTGTCTACAGAAACTTGAGGGAAGATTTGTGGTCCTTCACGCCTCTTAGTGGGTTTCTCCACCTAACCATATTCAACTGCAGGACAGGGTGTTGATGTGGAGGTTAACAGGAGGATCCACCGAGGACCCAGAAGATTAAAGCTCCTGGCTGGGTCTGTTTCTGCAAAGATTTTTGTGAAGATCTCCATTTTGATCTCAACAATCCACTGTTGCTCTGTTGCTGTGGTTTTTCCATCTAATCTCACACCAGAGAGTGGTGACATGGAGGTCAGCAGGAGGAACCAGTTAGAACCCAGGACATCTACACTCCCAGAAGTGTCAGTTTCTGAGACTTTGGGGAAGTTCTCTGTGTCAATCTCTGTTCTCCTCCATGTTTCTCAGTGGTTCCCCCTAACCTCATGTTACAGAGAGTCATGATGTGGAGGTCAGAAGAAGGAACCAGTGAGGACCCAGGGGATTGAGATTTTTGGAAGTGTACGTTTCTGCAGAAACTTTGGGGAAGATCTCAGTATAGATCTTTGTGGTCCTTCATGCATCTTACTGGTTTCTCCAATTAAACTTATTCAACTGCAGGACAGAGTGGTGACGTGGAGGTTAGTAGGAGGATCCACTAAGGACCTAGAACAGGGATCCTCAAACTACGGCCCTCCAGCTGTTGCGGAACTACACATCCCATGAGGCATTGTAAAACTCTGACATTCACAGACATGACTAGGCATGATGGGAATTGTAGTTCCTGAACAACTGGAGGGCCATAGTTTGAAGACCCCTGACCTAGAAGATAAATGCACTTGGCAGTGTCTCTTTTTGCAGAGATTTAGGAGAAGATCTTCATTTTGATCCTCTGTCGTTCTCCATGGTTACTCCATCTAATCTCACATGAGAGTGGTCACAGACATGGAGGTCAGCAGAAGGAACCAGTCAGAATCCAGGAGATCAACACGTCTAGAGTAATCAGTTTCTACAGAGACTTTGGGGAAGATCTCCATGTTGATCTCCGTGGTGATCTTTGGCTCTCGTGGTTCCTCCCTCTAACCTCACATCACTGCAGGAAGGAGTGGAAATGTGGAGGTCAGTAGGAATAACCGGTAAGGACCCAGGAGATCGACATTCCCGGAAGTGTTGCTACCTCACGACACTCTATCAGAATGCGGTGACATGGGGGTCTGCAGGAGGAACCAGTAGGAACCCATGATATTGCCACTCCTGGAAACGTTAGTTTTCATTATGGACTTCATGGAACATGAACTCATGAACATAGCTATGCTTGGCAGCATTGGGAAAGGTGATTATTTGCTGCGGCCGCTTTGCAGATCGTACAGTTTACATAATACACATAACATACATTTGTAGCTTTCAGTCATTATTGAAAACACATAAGAAAAGGAAAACAAAAACAATACCTGTGGAAGGGTACGCATGTCTTCTCAGCAGAAGATTAAATCCAAACCAGCAACACCATGACTCTCCCAGTGCTACAAGAAAACATAGATGGGAATTCTTAAGTATGAACGTACCAATCATTTAAAAAAAATGTGCTAAACTAGTATCTATACTTTTATTAATAACAATACAAATACCAACAATAAGGTTAACCATAATAATAGTGCTACTAATACTAGCAATAATACAATGGATAATACAAATGGGAATAAAAAATGCTGTTGGTCTTATTATTAGTATTACTATCTTCCTGCTTTGCATTAAGAAGCACAGAGAGTCAGTAATGACATCACAGTCTAAAATAAGGTAGGTAATGAAAATATAAAGGTTACTTTTATTCCAGAATGTCATTAGCATGTTGATGAGACAGGGAGGCTTTAAAATATGAGCCAACATTGAATAAAACAACAGAGGCAGAGTACAGAGATCACATCAGATATCAACTCATAGCTTGCCATCTCAATTGTCCCATGGATATGATTTATATTGTAATACAAATGGGATAGATAGATAGATATCCTTACATTGTAAACTTACTGTCTCTATGATATATACTGTATATAAATTAGTATATCTGTATATACACTATATTGCCAAAAGTATTGGGATGCCTGCCTTTACACACACATGAAATTTAATGGCGTCTATGTCTGTAGGGTTCAGTATTGAGTTGGCCCACCCTTTGCAGCTATAACAGCTTCAACTCTTCTGGGAAGGCCATCCACAAGGTTTAGGAGTGTGTCTATGGGAATGTTTGACCATTCTTCCCGAAGCGCATTTGTGAGGTCAGGCACTGATGTTGGATGAGAAGGCCTGGCTCACAGTCTCCGCTCTAATTCATCTCAAAGGTGTTCTATTGGGTTGAGGGGTTGAGGTCAGGACTCTTTGCAGTTCCTCCACCCCAAACTCGCTCATCCACACTATATTGCCAAAAGCATTGGGCCACCCCTCCACATCATTTGATGGAGGTGGGATTATGGTGTGGGGGTTGTTTTTCAGGGGTTGGGCTTGGCCTCTAAGTACCAGTGAAGGGAACTCTTAAGGCGTCAGCATACCAAGACATTTTGGACAATTTCATGCTCCAAACTATTGTAGGAACAGTTTGGGGATGTCCCCTTCCTGTTCCAACATGACTGAGCGCCAGTGCACAAAGCACTTGACTGGCCTGCAGAGAGACCTGACCTCAACCCGATAGAACACCTTTGGGAGGAATTAGAGTGGAGACTGCGAGCCAGGCCTTCTCATCCATCATCAGTGCCTGACCTCACAAATGCTCTTCTGGAAGAATGATCAAACATTCCCATAGACAAACAACAGGAGACAAGCTCGGCGCTCGTAGTTCCTACACACTGCAGCATTGTTTTAAATGTAAGTTGATTGGACTTGTTTTATTAAAAAAATATACCTTTTATATGGGATCACGCTATGTGCGCCTCTTTTCCCCTCACACTGTACATCACTACTCTCTACCTGATGAACACTGAGGAGAGAGGCACGGGGACATATTCCAGTTTCCAGGCACGGGGACAGATTCGAGATTGGTGACACTCCTGGAGGCATACGAGCTCGGCGCTCGTGGATTGATGCCCACACTCACTTCATGAAAGTGAGTGCAACCTCCCCCCCGTGTGTCTTGCCCCCCCCCCTCCACTGTGGTTGTCGCAGAGTTATTTTACATGCTGTATATTTTTTATTTTTTATATTTCGCTTGGCATGTTCATCATTGTCACTACCTTATACACGGAACGTCTACACCTGCGGGTCATTTGCAACACAGGCTGTACACCTTACAGCTGTAAGGTAAGCGGCTTGCAAACACGGAGGTGTCCTCACTGAAGATCCCCCTTCCCTTCACGATTGGAATTGTTTTGTGTTTCTCATCACGAGTTTTTGTTTTTTGGACTGGATGATAGAACTAATATTCATGTTTGTCCTAGGGATTTGTCACTTGTAGTCCACCAGGATTTGGCACGTTTTTGCTAATGGGGCACTAGCCCACATGTATTTTTCTTGCATTATATATTTTTTTGCATTGTGTCATTATTCATCCTATTTGTGTTAGTATATGCATTTTTGCTTTGCTATATTCAAGCAGTCACTGATTCACAATTACCTTTATATATTAGGCTTTGTCTGCTCGTAACATTATAGTCATGTTGATCAGCTACGTTGCACTGCACTGCATCCTCACCATGTTCTTTTAGCATGTAGGATGCAATCATGCATTGGCCCGTTTCTTTTTTAGTTCACTTTGCCACTTTAGTCATCTTTGTAGCTCCCCCCCCCCCTTCATCACAGCGCAACTACCATCTTCCCCCACTTTTGTCTCATTTGTCCTGCTTTGGATCAGCACTTAGGTGTTGCAGCAGTGTCCTTTTAGCGTAGCCCCCCCCCGACAGCGCAGGAGTTTCCACTTTCACACTCCTAAACCTTGTGGACGGCCTTCCCAGAAGAGTTGAAGCTGTTATAGCTGCAAAGGGCGGAGCCAACTCAATATTGAACCCTACGGACTAATGGGGCGTACACACGGTCGGACATTGATCGGACATTCCGACAACAAAATCCTAGGATTTTTTCCGACGGATGTTGGCTCAAACTTGTTTTGTCTACACACGGTCGCACAAAGTTGTCGGAAAATCCGATCGCTCTGAACGCGGTGACGTAAAACACGTACGTCGGGACTATAAACGGGGCAGTGGCCAATAGCTTTCATCTCTTTATTTATTCTGAGCATGCGTGGCACTTTGTCCGTCGGATTTGTGTACACACGATCGGAATTTCCGACAACGGATTTTGTTGTCGGAAAATTTTATCTCCTGCTCTCCAACTTTGTGTGTCGGAAAATCTGATGGAAAATGTCCGATGGAGCCCACACACGGTCGGAATTTCCGACAACACGCTCCGATCGGACATTTTCCATCGGAAAATCCGACCGTGTGTACGGGGCATAAGACTGGGATGCCATTAAAGGTCACGTGCGTGTAAAGGCAGGCGTCCCAATACTTTTGGTAATATAGTGCAGGGATATGCAATTAGCGGACCTCCAGCTGTTGCAGAACTACAAGTCCCATCAAGCAGAGCAAGATTCTGACAGCCACAAGCATGACACCCAGAGCAGAGGCATGATGGGACTTGTAGTTTTGCAACAGCTGGAGGTCCACTAATTGCATATCCCTGATATAGTGTATATGTATATATACAGTATCACACAAAAGAGAGTACACCCCTCACATTTCTGTAAATATTTTATTCTTTTAATGTAACAACACTGAAGAAATGACACTTTGCTACAATGTAAAGTAGTGAGTGTACAGCTTGTATAACAGTGTAAATTTGCTGTCCCCTCAAAATAACTCAACACACAGACATTAAAGCGGTTGTAAACCCTCATTGTTTTTCACATTCTATGCAGTAAATCCCTCCTGTAATGATTTGTATTGCAAGTGTACTGTCTGCCCTCATGTTGTAAAGCGCTGCGCAAACTGTTGGCGCTATATAAATCCTGTATAAAATTATAATAATAATTAAGGTCAAAAACCTTCTGTACTGCTGCAGCCCCCCGTTTTACTTACCTGGACGCTGTCATCCCTCCATCCGGGAACGAGCACTCCATCTGTAGCTGGTGTCTCGTGTCCTGATTGAATAGATTGATAGCCGCGCAGCTATTGGCTCCCGCTGTTGTCAATCAAATCCAATGACGCGGGGCCGAGTCCTGCATTCTGTGTGAATAGACACAGATGCGGGACTCGGGACACGCCCGCATGGGTGTCCACCAAGGAGAGCGCTTTTCCAACGTGGACACTCGATGCGGGGAGGAGCTACCAGCGCCGCCGGGGGACCCCAGAAGAGGAGGTTCGGGGCCACTCTGTGCATAAAGAACTGCACAGTGGAGGTAAGTATGATATGTTTGTTATTTTTTTTTTTTTTTTAAACAAGGGTCTACAACCCCTTTAATGCCTAAACCGCTGGCAACAAAAGTAAGTACACCCCTAAGAGAAAGTGTCCAAAGTCGGAACGAATGATCACAACCACACTCATATATACGTGAGCTGTTCAATAGAGCAAAGTGTGGACCATTTCCTACCATAGGATCTCCGTAGAAATCTTGACATGGATAAACTCAGTCTATTATCATGCAGCAACCTAACCCAAGCTCCCACTTCCATTGGCGGAGCTCCATATATAAACCGGAGAACAAAACATCACACTGAATTTGAATTTCAATCACAAAAAGTTTTTTCAGCACTCTGAGGTTTTAGGTAAAAGTTATCCACTCTGTTTCTTTAAAGGTCTTTTAAATCATCTGACGAGAGAACATCCTCAGCTCAGGACAGATAATAAAATGAAAAATTATGTTCTGCTACTTCCTTAACCTCGTAAAAGAAGGATTCGGTTGTAAGAGAAGTAAAAGATGAATGGTAGAGTTGGAATAAAGGGTAATTAGATGGATTGCAATCCCATAATTCATTTTATCACTTTTTTTTTTTTTTTTTTTTCCGTTAGAAATCCTAAATTTCTCTCTGTAGTGTTGAGGCCGGATGAAGAGTGATCTGTCAATGCTGCTGAACATGTTCAGGATTAGAAGGCTTGAAGGACGGATCAGATAAAAAGGATGTGCAGACCTTAAATCATTCATCGTTCCATTCAGCGACCCGGTAACAAGATGTTTTAATTTGCTTAAAAAAAAAAAAGAAGAAGAAGAAGAAGAAGATGGACCTAAAAGTTTTAGAGAAGAAGTTAGGTCACACTTTTTCGTCTCTACATCGGTAGAATCAAACACTAAAGAATTATTTAAAGCTGAACGAGTACATCAACGTATCATTTAAATATATTCCTCAAAAGCCACAAAGGATGTAAATCCACTTTGTGTGCATCAAATGCCCTTGCAAACCCAGATATTATGCCGTGAAAGTAGTAATGATGTTATCACTGTGCTGTTCAAAGCCTGTACAGAGTGCAGAGTTGTGGGAGGGGCCCAGCAGGCTCCACCCACTACAGAAAACTACGGGAGGGAGTGGAGACGAAACCAGTTATCTTGCACAAGGGGAGCAAAGCTGTGGGAGGGGCCCAGCAGGCTCCACCCACTACAGAAAACTACAGGAGGGAGTGGAGACAAGATTGGTTACCCTGCATCAAGGGGAGCAAAGCTGTAGGAGGGGCCCAGCAGGCTCCACCCACTACAGAAAACTATAGGAGGGAGTGGAGACAAGACTGGTTACCCTGCATCAAGGGGAGCAAATCTGTAGGAGGGTCCCAGCAGGCTTCACCCACTACAGAAAACTATAGGAGGGAGTGGAGACAAGACCATTCACCCTGCACAAGGGGAGCAGAGATATGGGAGGGGCCCAGCAGGCTCCACCCACTACATATAACTACAGAGGAGGAAGCAAAGCCAAGACTGGTTATCCTGCAAAAAGAAGAGCAGAGCTGTGGGAGGGAACAAGCAGGCCCCACCCCCTACAGATTTCCGGCAGAAAACTACAGGAGGGGAGCAGAGACAAGACCAGTCACCCGGCGCAGGGAGAGAGAACAGCAGTAAGGTGTCCTTATTAGAGGAAGCCTCACTTTGGGTTACTGCACAGATCTGGAAGAAAAAAAACAAAAGGATACCAAGGGTCTATCTATAAAAAAAATGTTTAATTCAAATGTTCCAAGCCTTTGCTCAGCTGTCACAAATAATCCTGTATTTTGCCTTTGATTATCAGCTTAATCTAGGTGTCATAATGGGGTATTTTCATGAAATAGCTGTCAGGACTGGGATCACCTGCTGGTGGCACTGCGCTTGCCAGAGTAGGAGGTTGTAGTTCTGGTGTCCGCCAACTACCCTCCCAGCAGCCAGCATCAGGTGGAGGCTGGTTACTGCTGGCTGCTGGGAGGGTATTTAGTTCCTCCTCTACTAGTGCCTCTCGTGACAATGTTTTGCTTTGCTGACAGATACTGCCAACTGTTTAAATCTTTCCTCCAATTGATCGTGCCCTTTGCCTTGTACCTATACCCTGCTGCCTTGTTCCTATCTACCCTTGTTCCTGATCACAGTTTTGGTTCCCCCTTCCTATATGTTTACATAAATGTATGACTCAGAGGGCTGGCCGTGTCATTGCCAGCATCCCTTGTAATTTTTAGAACTAGATGTGTACCTCAAAATGGGATTTTAAGGGCAATGCAGAAATTGGCAGTGTTGAATTATAGTTAAAAAGAAGTTTATTGATACAAAAACGAATAGGATATGCATGAACATACACATTGATCTATAGTTAAGAATAATTATAAAAACATCAGATATATGGAAACATATGATGCATCCTACTGCTAGTTACAAGTACCACCCCCGATAGGCGTGATGGCGTCCTGATAGCAGATTTCCAACGCGTTTCAACTTATTGTAAGGATAAAGTCTTCCTCAGGGAGGGACTGCATCACATTCTAAAATTTTAAGTAACAGCATGATTATTGGTATATACTTAAACATTTGTTACAATGTAAGTCGCATATAATACTTTTCTGTTGTAATGCGATTTCTGTAGATATAGGTAACAAACAAATATTTAAGTAGCAGTAGGATGCATCATATGTTTCCATATATCTGATGTTTTTATAATTATTCTTAACTATAGATCAATGTGTATGTTCATGTATATCCTATTCGTTTTTGTATCAATAAACTTCTTTTTAACTATAATTCAACACTGCCAATTTCTGCATTGCCCTTAAAATCCCATTTTGAGGTACACACCCCCTACCTTTATGTTCCCTGCACTTCCAGTTTTACCCTACTTTGCTATGTTCCCTATTTTTATATACAGTGCCTTGAAAAAGTATTCATACCCCTTGCAATTTTTTACATCTTGTCATGTTACAACCGAAAACGTAAATGTATTTTATTGGGATTTTATGTGATAGACCAATACAAAGAGGCACATAATTGTGAAGTGGAAGTAAAATGATAAATAGTATTCAATTTTTTTTTACAACTAAATATCTGTGTGGCGTGCATTTGTATTCAGCCCCCTTTACTCTGATACCCCTAACTAAAATCTAGTGGAACCAATTGCCCTCAGAAGTCACCTAATTAGTAAATAGAGTCCACCTGTGTGTAATTTTACTCAGTATAAATACCAGTGGCGGTGCGTCCATTAAGGGCGCATGGGCGCCGCCCCCTCTCTCCACCCACCCCCTTTATGACCAATGGATAGATTCATGCATTGCGTGAATCTATCCAGGGCCGCAGCTGATACTCCCTATTCAGGCGCCCGGACCCTTTTTAATTCACCCAGGTGTAAGAACAGCAAATGAATATTCGATGTCCTAACACTGAACCGCCTCTCCGCCAATCAGGTGCATGGGTCTGTTACCCGTCACCTGTTTGGCTGAAACGACAGGCGCTGTAATCGGACGCCTATCGGGAGGAGAGGACGGGAAGAGACGCATGGAGGACACTGCTCGCCGTCGTCACCCACTGCCCCACCGAGACAGGGTAAGTGCCGGGCAAACGGCGAGCGGGCGGGGGGGTCATAGTGGTGGCATTCGATAGCACAGTGGCAGCATTTGATGGCACAGTGGCAGCATTTGATGGGCACAGTGGCTGCATTTGATGGGCACAGTGGCTGCATTTGATGGGCACAGTGGCTGCAATTGTTTGGCACAGTGGCTGCGTTTCATGGGCACAGTGAGACTGCAATTGGTTTTTTTTTTATTCAGAATTTTTCAGTTTGTTTGTGCCCCCCCCCCCAAAAAAAAAAAAAATTTAGAGCACCAGCCGTCACTGATCAATACAGCTGTTCTGTGAAGCCCTCGGAGGTTTGTTACAGAACCTTAGTGAACAAACAGCATCATGAAGGCCAAGGAACACACCAGACAGGTCAGGGATAAAGTTGTGGAGAAGTTTAAAGCAGGGTTAGGTTATAAAACAATATCCCAAGCTTTGAACATCTCACGGAGCTCTGTTCAATCCATCATCCGAAAATGGAAAGAGTATGGCACAACTGCAAACCTACCAAGACATGGCCGTCCACCTAAACTGACCGGCCGGGAAAGGAGAGCATTCATCAGAGAAGAGCCAAGAGGTCCATGGTAACTCTGGAGGAGCTGCAGAGATCCACAGCTCAGGTGGGAGAATCTGTCCACAGGACAACTATTAGTCGTGTTCTCCACAAATCTGACCTTTATGGAAGAGTGACAAGAAGAAAGACATTGTTGATAGAAAGCCATAAGAAGTCCTGTTTGCAGTTTGTAAGAAGCCATGTGGAGGACACAGCAAACATGTGGAAGAAGGTGCTCTGGTCAGATGAGACCAAAATTGAACTTTTTGACCTAAAAGCAAAACTCTATGTGTGGAGGAAAACTAACACTGCACATCACCCTGAACACACCATCCCCACCGTGAAATGTGGTGGTGGCAGCATCATGTTGTGGGGATGCTTTTCTTCAGCAGGGACAGGTAAGCTGGTCACAGTTGATGAGTAGATGGATGGAGCCAAATACAGGACAATCTTAGAAGAAAACCTGTTATGCCGCGTACACACGGTCGGACTTTTCATCTACAAAAGTCCGACAGCCTGTCCGACAGACTTTCGGCGGACTTTTGGCGGACTTGCGGCGGACTTGCGGCAGACTTTCTAACGAACAGACTTGCCTACACACGACCACACAAAAGTCCAACGGATTCGTACGTGATGACGTACACCGGACTAAAATAAGGAAGTTGATAGCCAGTAGCCAATAGTTGCCCTAGCGTGGGTTTTTGTCCGTAGGACTAGCATACAGACGAGCGGACTTCGGGGTCCGTCGTAGTTACGACGTAAAGATTTGAAGCATGTTTCAAATCTAAAGTACGTCGGACTTGAGGCTAAAAAAGTACATTGAAAGTCCGGAGAAGCCCACACACGATCGGATTACCAGCCAGCTTTAGTCCGTCAGCGTCCGTTGGACTTTTGTAGCTGAAAAGTCCGACCGTGTGTACGCGGCATTAGAGTCTGCAAAAGACTTGAGACTGGTGTGGAGGTTCACCTTCCAGCAGGACAACGACCCGAAACATACAGCCAGAGCTACAATGGAATGGTTTAGATCAAAGCATATTCATGTGTTAGAATGGCCCAGTCAAAATCCAGACCTAAATCACATTGAGAATCTGTGGCAAGACTTGAAAATTGCTGTTCACAGATGCTCTCCATCCAATCTGACAGAGCTTGAGATATTTTGCAAAGAAGAATGGGCAAAAATATCCCTCTCTAAAAGCTGGTAGAGACATCCCCAAAAAGACTTGCAGCTGTAATTGCAGAGAAAGGCGGTTCTACAAAGTATTGACTCCGGGGGGCGCCATACAAATGTACCCCCCACACTTTTCACATATTTATTTCTAAAACATTTTGAAAACCATTTATCATTTCCTTCCACTTCACAATTATGTGCCACTTTGTGTTGGTCTATCACATAAAATCCCAATAAAATACATTTACATTTTTGGTTGTAACATGACAAAATGTGGAAAATCTCAAAGTGTATGAATACGATTTCATACCCATAGTGTATGTCATAGTGTATATAGTTAGTTCGCTAGGTAGTCTTTCTGTTACTAGACTCACCACAGTCCACTCGCTTAAATACTAAACACTACTAGATTCTGCACAGCTGAACTCAATCAGTGGCTATAAGCAGAATCTATTAGTGTTTAATACTTAGGTGAGTGGACTCCCAGATGTCCTTTGATATGATTAAGCGCATGAAGCGTGAAACGCATCAACCCTGTTCCCTGCCTTTAGAAGCTGTGATGTATTTGTATTGACAGATTATTAATAAACTTGTTGGAATTTTCATACATTTGAGTGCGGTCATCCACTTTTCCATGTGAAGTATTTAGCGGTTGCGACCAGACCAGCACCTCTTTGTATGGAATAGTGGGGGCTAGCACAAAGGTGGACCAACCTGGAGCAGTGTCTTCATAATATTGGGTTGAATGATGCTGCTGACTATCAGACGGACATCTAGGGGCAGAAAAAATCCCCGCGGGAGAAATCTCTCTACAGTATTGAAGAGTTAAAGTGGTTGTAAACCCCCAATGCGGAAGTTGTACCTATAGGTAAGCCTATAATAAGGCTTACCTATAGGTACAGTAAATATCTCCTACACGTGCGCCGTTTAGGAGATATTTACCTTGTAGTGACATCATCAGTGAATGCTCTGTAAAGAATCGGCCCTCCGTGCCGTTTTTTCACTAGCGAGTCCCGTGACTGGTGGCTCCCGCACCCATGCATGGGGGTGACGTCACACGACCAGTCACAGAGCCGGAGTCTGTGGCCCCGGAAAGGAAGAGGGGCGAAGGTGGGTGAAATTTTTGGGCCCCTTACACAGCATTATGCCCCCCCCCCAGCCCAGCCTGGCCACCAACATTCCCCAGGGCTTGCCCACAGGCCATCCAATCGAATCCGCACACCAGCCATCTCACCTGTACGCACTCAGCTCTCCCCGCAAACTTGTATATATGTCAGCCCCCCCACACACCCGTATATATGTCAGCGCCCCACCCCCCACATACTTGTATATATGTCAGCGCCCCACCCTCCACACACTTGTATATATGTCAGCCCCCCCACACAACTGTATATATGTCAGCTCCCCCACACACCTGTATATATGTCAGCTCCCCCACACACCCATATATATGTCAGCGCCCCACCCCCCACACACTTGTATATATGTCAGCCCCCCACACACACAAACCTGTATATATGGCAGCCCCACATACACATTCACCTGCCTTCTTCTTGCCCCGGCGGGCCCCTTACAGTTGTGACGGCTGTACCCCCCTGATAGCGGCCCTGAGTGTGGCATCATGTGAGGTGGGGGGGGGGTGCTGCAAGGAGATTGGGGCGGAGGGGATTTGTGTTTGAAGGGGAAATTTAGGGGCGGCAGGGGGTAAGTATTGTTCTCATTTGGGAAGTCTGGGGGGGGGGGGAGTGCTAAGAGTGATGATTTAGGGGAATTTGTGTTGGGAAGGGGGACGGGGGAGGGGAAGAAGATTTGTGCCAGGAGGGGGGATGTGGGGGGAATTTGAGCTTGAGGGGGTATTTGAAGTTGGGGGAGAAAATGTGTACCAGGAGGGGACATTTTAGGGGTAGAAGATTTGTGCTGGGAGCAGTGAATTTTTTTTTTTCTGGGGGAGCTGGTAGATTTGTGCTGAGAAGGGGAATTTCAACAGGGGGTGGATTTGTATTGGGAGGAGGGGAAATGTATGCTTGGGGGAGATTTTTGATGACGCATAATGCTCATACATCTAGGAAGGGGAGGGAGGTGCAGTTTGTCATGTCCACCCTGGGCTCTAGATGACCTTGCCCCTGCACAGCACTGATGGGGCCAATTCAGCAGGTGACCATACTGTCCAGATAGACTGGGTCTAAGGGGGTATCAGATCAAAGAGTCTACTTTAGGTTTACAAATAACAATGTAGCACAAGGATCAAGCTAAACAATGCTTTCAATTCCTATACAATCAGGTGGGCTCTTCAAGGCTTCATGGCTGTGTTGGCTAACCTAAGGCGATTGTACAGAGATCCTCCAATCAGATTGCAAGGTCCATGGCCAGCTTTACTCCCCAGCTATTGAACATAATGGAATTAGTGTAATTTTGCATAGTAATAGGCCTTCGTTGGATTTCCTTGGTTTTCCTTTAAAAGTTCATATTAAATTGCCATTATGAAGCCCCTTCCTGGGGCTCTCTTCATTCTTCATCCTTGCCAAAATTTAGAGAACGTTTTCCGAGGCTTCTAGAAATATCCTGTAATGTTTGTGGCAAACTCAGGGCCGACGAGCTAAGCCGATTGGACGTTTGGACTTTGCGCGATAGTTTTTACTGTCACTAATGCGAGAGCTGCAGGCACTACATGGCTGATGGAGCTAATATTCATACATTGAATTAACTTCCAGTCACATTACATTAGCCCAGTTAATGCTAATGAAAACCGCCCAACGTCCTCCGGAGCCAGCCGGCACGGTTAATGCTTTCCTTTAAATAGTGATATTGGTTCTAAACGTCACGACGCGAGCTGACAGACGCATCATTCCAGTCCTTTTTACAGGACCGGCTGAATTATGGAGGAGTCTGTCGGGGGGGGGGGGAGCAAAAAATTTACCCAAGCAAAGCCATAGCCGGAGTCTCATTGCCGTCATTGTTCACCTTTAAAGTTAACAGATTACGGTTAAATTGCCCGCCGTCTGCCTATCTCCTCGCTCGCCCCCTTTGCAGAATTGCGCTGTACAAATTGTTCATTACTTTCGCCGTTAATGGAGACATCCACTTCATTCGTCATGTCAGGAGAAGAGACTTCGCCGGGATTAAAATAATCAGACTGGAGACAGGCGGAAGTTTTAGGAATGTGTTAACCTTTAAGATTGGATCGTTACAAGCTGAACTGCCTTAGCCGATGCCCTCGGAGCCTCTCTGCGTGTTACGGTAATGAATGGTAAAGCCTAAAACCTAAATAGCGGCTTGCTCAGGAAGCCCCCTCTGGCAGCTTTTGGTATGACAAGCCAATGCTGAATTACAAAATGCAAACCTTTTAGGCCCCACTTACACCTGAGCGTACATTGTTTTTGCACGTTTTTCACATGTAGTGCATGTTCACATGTCCAAACAATGTAGGAATTCCAGTGCAAATAATCAGTGATTCCAATGAGTCTCCAACACCATCCAACACCTTTAAGCAGTGATCTTGTGAGTTGGCACCACCAATAGCTGAAAGACTTACTTACCAGATCAAGAGTAGGGATGAGCCGAACACCCCCCGGTTCGGTTCGCACCAGAACCCGCGAACGGACCGCAAGTTCGCACGAACGTTAGAACCCCATTGACGTCTATGGGACTCGAACGTTCGAAATCAAAAGTGCTCATTTTAAAGGCTAATTTGCATGGTATTGTCCTAAAAAGGGTTTGGGGACCCGGGTCCTACCCCAGGGGACATGTATCAATGCAAAAAAAACTTTTAAAAACGGCCGTTTTTTCGGGAGCAGTGATTTTAATGATGCTTAAAGTAAAAAAAAAAAAGTGAAATATTCCTTTAAATATCGTACCTGGGGGGTGTCTATAGTATGCCTGTAAAGTGACGCGTGTTTCCCATGTTTAGAACAGTCCCTGCACCAAATGTCATTTTTAAAGGAAAAAATCTCATTTAAAACTGCTTGCGGGTTTAATGTCATGTCGGGTCATGGCAATATGGATGAAAATCAGTGAGACAAACGGCATGGGTACCCCCCAGTCCATTACCAGGCCCTTTGGGTCTTGTATGGATATTAAGGGGAACCCCGCACCCAAATTAAAATAAGGAAAGGTCCCTATATACTCTGAACAGCAGTATTCAGGCGGTGCAAACAAGACAGGGACTGTAGGTTTGTTGTTAAGTAGAATCTGTTTGTAATTTTGAACATTTTTAATGTGTTTAGCTCCAGCCAAAAAATCTTTTCTAAGCTTTTTGGAAAACATAGGGAAGGGTTATCACCCCTGTGACATTTGTTTTGCGTCTTTCCTCCTCTTCAGAAGATTTCACCTCACTTTTTTGTCCCAATGAAAAATGTTTTTGGAAAATTTGGGTTTTTTTGTGGAACAAGGATTGGAAAGCATCAGTGGAAAGGAGAAATTGTTTTCCCATATTAACTCTTACAGGAGAGAATTTCCCTTCCTTAGGGGTAGATTTCATCTCACTTCCTGTTGTCTCCTTCCGTTTGCAAGTAGGAGTCGTTTGTAAGTTAGATGTTTGAAAGTAGGGTCCTGCCCTATATACTCAGCAGAAATTTGGGCCTTAGGTGTTGCTGTGGCCAAAACACTGTAAGCCCTCACAGGGCCCTGCTGTGAAATATTAGATCAAGAATTGTAATTACATGCCCCTGTTGAACAGGAGCTGAAAAATTAGGCCTTAGGCACTGGTGCTGGTGCCACAACACTGCAACCCCTCACAGACACTCTAGTTGGAACGCAGGAACGAGCCCTGCTGCAAAGTATTGCATCAAAAATTGTAATTACACGCCCCTGTTAGACAGGGGCAGAAAAATTGGGTCTTAGGCACTGGTGCTGGTGCCACAACACTGCAACCCCTCACAGACACTCTAGTTGAAACGCAGGAACAAGCCCTGCTGCAAAGTATTGCATCAAAAATTGTAATTACACGCCCCTGTTAGACAGGGGCTGAAAAATTGGGTCTTAGGCACTGGTGCTGGTGCCACAACACTGCAACCCCTCACAGACACTCTAGTTGGAATGCAGGAACGAGCCCTGCTGCAAAGTATTACATCAAAAATTGTAATTACACGCCCCTGTTAAACAGGGGCTGAAAAATTGTGCCTTAGGCACTGGTGGTGGCGCCCAGAACCAAAAATGTTCTTACAAGCTATCAGCGTGATGATTGAGGAGGAAGAGGATAATTACTCAGGGATAGTCACTCAGCATCAGCATAGGCAGTCTTTGAAGGGATCTGAGATTTCAAAAAAAATTATTCGGTTACATCTGCATCAGGTGCTTGGTAGCTGGTGGTGATCCAAGACTGATTCATTTTTATGAAGGTCAGCCGATCGACCGAGTCGGTGGACAGACGCACCCTGTGATCGGTTACCACGCCTCCAGCAGCACTGAATGTGCGTTCCGAAAGAACGCTGGATGCAGGACAGGCCAGTAGCTCAATTGCATACTGTGCAAGCTCTGGCCAGTGATCCATCCTCAAGACCCAGTAACCCAGAGGATTTTCGGTGGGAAAGGTGTCCAAGTCTGATCTTGCCCCTAGGTATTCCTGCACCATGTAAAACAGACGCTGGCGATGGTTGCTGGAACCGATCATACCTTGGGGCTGCGGACCAAAAAATTGTCTGAACGCATCGGTCAGACGGCCACCTTCTCCACCGCTCCTTCTTTGACTGACCGAAGCCTCAGCAACACGTTGTCCAGAAACAGGAGTTTGTAACCTCCCAGTCTCTGGGAACGTGTTGCACAGACCTTTCTGCAAGGCCTCCCGAAGATGTTTCATCCTCTGCTCCCTCTGCGATGGCAAGATAAGGTCCGCAACCTTACCCTTGTAACGTGGATCAAGGAGGGTTGCCAGCCAGTATTGGTCCTTCTCCTTGATACCACGAATACGAGGATCCTTACGCAGGCTTTGCAGGATCAGGGAGGCCATGCAGCGTAGGTTTGCTGAGGCATTCGGTCCGGAGTCCTCTGGGTCACTAAGGACAACAACGTCCGCAGCCACCTCCTCCCAGCCACGTACAAGTCCATGTGTTCCTTGGGACTGATCCCTTAAAGACTGCTGATGCTGAGTGCCAGGCTCCACCTCCATACTGACACAATCTTCCTCCTCCTCCTCCTCCTCCTCCTCGTCCTCTTCCTGTGTGATCGGCGGGCACGCAGGAACACTGTCTGGATAAAGGGGGCCTTGAGAGCTAAGGAAGTCCTCCTCTTCCTGCCTCTGTTCTGCCTCAAGTGCCCTGTCCATTATTCCACGCAGCGTGTGCTCCAACAGGTGGACAAGGGGGACAGTGTCACTGATGCATGCACTGTCAGTGCTCACCATCCTCGTGGCCTCCTCGAATGGTGACAGGACAGTGCATGCATCCCTGATCATGGCCCACTGGCGTGGGGAAAAAAAACCAAGGTCCCCTGACCCTGTCCTGGTGCCATAGTCGCACAGGTACTCATTGATGGCCCTCTGCTGCGTGTGCAGCCGCTGCAGCATGGCCAACGTCGAGTTCCACCTGGTGGGCATGTCACAGATTAGGCGGTTCTTGGGCAGGTTAAACTCCTTTTGGAGGTCCGTCAGCCGAGCACTGGCATTATATGACCGGCGGAAATGCACAGAGACTTTCCTGGCCTGCCTCAGGACATCCTGTAAGCCCGGGTACCTGCCCAAGAACCGCTGCACCACCAAGTTAAGGACGTGAGCCAAACAGGGCACATGGGTCAGTTGTCCCTGTCGGAGGGCAGAGAGGAGGTTGGTGCCATTGTCGCAAACCACCATTCCTGCCTTAAGTTGGCGTGGCGTCAACCACCTCTGAACCTGCCCCTGCAGAGCTGACAGAACCTCTGCCCCAGTGTGGCTCCTGTCCCCCAAGCACACCAGCTCAAGCACCGCATGGCATCTTTTGGCCTGCGTACTTGCGTAGCCCCTTGAACGCCTACGGAGCACCGCTGGTTCCGAGGAAGAGGCCATGGAGGAAGAAGAAGAGGAGGGGGTGGAGGAGAGAGGTGTGTCACAATCAGCATTTTGGAGGCGTGGTGGCGGAACAACCTCCAACACTACTGCACCTTGTCCTGCATCCTTCCCAGCTGCCAGCAGAGTCACCCAATGCGCCGTGAAACTTAAGTAACGTCCCTGTCCATGCCTGCTGGACCATGAGTCAGCGGTAATATGCACCTTACCGCTGACCGCCCTGTCCAGCGAGGCATGGACATTGCCTTCCACATGCCGGTAGAGAGCCGGAATCGCCTTCCGTGAGAAAAAGTGGCGTTTGGGTACCTGCCACTGAGGAACCGCACATTCCACAAACTCACGGAAGGGGGCAGAGTCTACCAACTGAAAAGGCAGCAGTTGAAGTGCTAGCAATTTTGCCAAGCTAGCATTCAACCGCTGGGCATGTGGATGGCTGGGAGCAAACTTCTTTCGGCGGTGCAGCAGCTGGGGCAGGGAAATTTGCCTGGTACAATCTGACGTCGGTGTACCAAAAGCAGATTGCCCACAAGTACTTGGCTGTGACACACCTAATTCTACACCTTCATTCCTCTCACTGCAGGTCGCAGAGAGGACTGAAGGTCTAGTGGGGTTGGAAATCTCAGCTGATGAGGAGCAAGGAGAGATCGTCTTTGTTCTTTGGTGTGGGTCTTTTAGATACGCTTGCCAACGAACTGCATGGCAGGTCAACATATGTCTGGTCAAGCATGTGGTACCCAAGCGGGAGATGTTTTGGCCACGCGAGATACGCTTGAGACATATGTTGCAAATAGCAGCGGTGCGATCTGATGCACTCGTCTCAAAAAAGGCCCACACCAAAGAACTTTTTGAATAACGCGCAGAGACTGCAGCGCCCTGCACATGTGGAGCTTTGGGGTGTGATGCAGTCAATGTGCTGCCCTTAGGCTGGCCCCTGGAGGGCATCCTGCCTAGTTGGTGATGTGCCACCTCCTCCTCCTCCTCCTCCTCCTCCTCCTCTCTCCTATCAGGCACCCACGTTGAGTCAGTGACCTCATCATCCCCTCCCTCCTCATCACTGGAGCAAACCTGGCAGTATGCTGCAGCAGGGGGAGCATGACTGCCAGATTGCTGTCCTTCTTGGGCACCCCCTCTGTCCGTGCTCATGTTACTGCCTTCATTGAGCTCAGTATCATCATCAGAGCCTTCCAAACGCTGGGCATCCTCCTGGAGCATGTACCCAACACTGTGGTCAAACAGTTCGAGGGAATCCTCATGAGGACATGGTGGAGCTAGGGAAGGAGTCACTGATGACATTGAGCTGAGGGAAGAGGCCGCTGCTTTGCCAGACAAAGCACCCTGGGCATGGGTGAGAGAGGATGAGGAGGATGAGGACGGCTTGGTCATCCACTCGACCAAGTCTTCCGCATGTTGCGGCTCAACACGGCCAGCTGCCGAAAAAAAGGCCAAGCGTGTCCCATGGCCACGTGCTGATGAGGATGCACCGTCTCCACGACCAGCACTAGACACAGAGCCTGCTTGCCCTCTCTTATTGGCTTGTGACTGTCTGCCTCTCCTTCTTGGCCTTCCAGACATACTAATGGCCTGTAGCTGCACTAAGCTGGGATAGAACACCTGTAATTTTCTTCAGGTAGCTTTATATACTGTAACCAGACAAGCCTGCCTGTCAGTAGGAAGATAACAGGAACGGATCTAGCTGAACACTGTGAGCAGGACGTACTGCACTAAATGTATATAGCAGGAACGGATCTAGCTGAACACTGTGAGCAGGACGCACTGCACTGAATGTAAATACCAGGAACGGATCTAGCTGAACACTGTGAGCAGGACGCACTGCACTGAATGTAAATAGCAAGAACGGATCTAGCTGAACACTGTGAGCAGGACGCACTGCACTGAATGTAAATAGTCTAGCTGCCTGACCGTGGTACTAATAGGATCAAAAAGAACACCTGTAATTTTCTTCAGGTAGCTTTATATACTGTAACCAGACAAGCCTGCCTGTCAGTAGGAAGATAACAGGAACGGATCTAGCTGAACACTGTGAGCAGGACGTACTGCACTAAATGTATATAGCAGGAACGGATCTAGCTGAACACTGTGAGCAGGACGCACTGCACTGAATGTAAACAGCAGGAACGGATGTAGCTGAACACTGTGAGCAGGACGCACTGCACTGAATGTAAATAGCAGGAACGGATCTAGCTGAACACTGTGAGCAGGACGCACTGCACTGAATGTAAATAGCAGGAACGGATGTAGCTGAACACTGTGAGCAGGACGCACTGCACTAAATGTAAATACCAGGAACGGATCTAGCTGAACACTGTGAGCAGGACGCACTGCACTGAATGTAAATAGCAGGAACGGATCTAGCTGAACACTGTGAGCAGGACGCACTGCACTAAATGTAAATACCAGGAACGGATCTAGCTGAACACTGTGAGCAGGACGCACTGCACTGAATGTAAATAGCAGGAACGGATCTAGCTGAACACTGTGAGCAGGACGCACTGCACTAAATGTAAATACCAGGAACGGATCTAGCTGAACACTGTGAGCAGGACGCACTGCACTGAATGTAAATACCAGGAACGGATCTAGCTGAACACTGTGAGCAGGACGCACTGCACTGAATGTAAATAGTCTAGCTGCCTGACCGTGGTACTAATAGGATCAAAAAGAACACCTGTAATTTTCTTAAGGTAGCTTTATATACTGTAACCAGACAAGCCTGCCTGTCAGTAGGAAGATAACAGGAACGGATCTAGCTGAACACTGTGAGCAGGACACACTGTACTAAATGTAAATAGTCTAGCTGCCTGACCGTGGTACTAATAGGATCAAAAAGAACACCTGTAATTTTCTTAAGGTAGCTTTATATACTGTAACCAGACAAGCCTGCCTGTCAGTAGGAAGATAACAGGAACGGATCTAGCTGAACACTGTGAGCAGGACGTACTGCACTAAATGTATATAGCAGGAACGGATCTAGCTGAACACTGTGAGCAGGACGCACTGCACTGAATGTAAACAGCAGGAACGGATGTAGCTGAACACTGTGAGCAGGACGCACTGCACTGAATGTAAATAGCAGGAACGGATCTAGCTGAACACTGTGAGCAGGACGCACTGCACTGAATGTAAATAGCAGGAACGGATGTAGCTGAACACTGTGAGCAGGACGCACTGCACTAAATGTAAATACCAGGAACGGATCTAGCTGAACACTGTGAGCAGGACGCACTGCACTGAATGTAAATAGCAGGAACGGATCTAGCTGAACACTGTGAGCAGGACGCACTGCACTAAATGTAAATACCAGGAACGGATCTAGCTGAACACTGTGAGCAGGACGCACTGCACTGAATGTAAATAGCAGGAACGGATCTAGCTGAACACTGTGAGCAGGACGCACTGCACTAAATGTAAATACCAGGAACGGATCTAGCTGAACACTGTGAGCAGGACGCACTGCACTGAATGTAAATACCAGGAACGGATCTAGCTGAACACTGTGAGCAGGACGCACTGCACTGAATGTAAATAGTCTAGCTGCCTGACCGTGGTACTAATAGGATCAAAAAGAACACCTGTAATTTTCTTAAGGTAGCTTTATATACTGTAACCAGACAAGCCTGCCTGTCAGTAGGAAGATAACAGGAACGGATCTAGCTGAACACTGTGAGCAGGACACACTGTACTAAATGTAAATAGTCTAGCTGCCTGACCGTGGTACTAATAGGATCAAAAAGAACACCTGTAATTTTCTTAAGGTAGCTTTATATACTGTAACCAGACAAGCCTGCCTGTCAGTAGGAAGATAACAGGAACGGATCTAGCTGAACACTGTGAGCAGGACACACTGTACTAAATGTAAATAGTCTAGCTGCCTGACCGTGGTACTAATAGGATCAAAAAGAACACCTGTAATTTTCTTAAGGTAGCTTTATATACTGTAACCAGACAAGCCTGCCTGTCAGTAGGAAGATAACAGGAACGGATCTAGCTGAACACTGTGAGCAGGACACACTGTACTAAATGTAAATAGTCTAGCTGCCTGACCGTGGTACTAATAGGATCAAAAAGAACACCTGTAATTTTCTTCAGGTAGCTTTATATACTGTAACCAGACAAGCCTGCCTGTCAGTAGGAAGATAACAGGAACGGATCTAGCTGAACACTGTGAGCAGGACGTACTGCACTAAATGTATATAGCAGGAACGGATCTAGCTGAACACTGTGAGCAGGACGCACTGCACTGAATGTAAATAGCAGGAACGGATCTAGCTGAACACTGTGAGCAGGACGCACTGCACTGAATGTAAATAGCAGGAACGGATCTAGCTGAACACTGTGAGCAGGACGCACTGCACTGAATGTAAATAGCAGGAACGGATCTAGCTGAACACTGTGAGCAGGACGCACTGCACTGAATGTAAATAGCAGGAACGGATCTAGCTGAACACTGTGAGCAGGACGCACTGCACTGAATGTAAACAGCAGGAACGGATGTAGCTGAACACTGTGAGCAGGACGCACTGCACTGAATGTAAATAGCAGGAACGGATCTAGCTGAACACTGTGAGCAGGACGCACTGCACTGAATGTAAATAGCAGGAACGGATGTAGCTGAACACTGTGAGCAGGACGCACTGCACTAAATGTAAATACCAGGAACGGATCTAGCTGAACACTGTGAGCAGGACGCACTGCACTGAATGTAAATAGCAGGAACGGATCTAGCTGAACACTGTGAGCAGGACGCACTGCACTGAATGTAAATAGCAGGAACGGATCTAGCTGAACACTGTGAGCAGGACGCACTGCACTGAATGTAAATAGCAGGAACGGATCTAGCTGAACACTGTGAGCAGGACGCACTGCACTGAATGTAAATAGCAGGAACGGATCTAGCTGAACACTGTGAGCAGGACGCACTGCACTGAATGTAAATAGCAGGAACGGATCTAGCTGAACACTGTGAGCAGGACACACTGCACTAAATGTAAATAGTCTAGATAGAAGATAACAGGAACGGATCTAGCTAAACTGAATACAGTGTATATATATATATGCAACACCTGGGATGCATATATATACACAATACACTGTAAGTGCAGCTAACTGACTGACTGTTCTGCCTAATCTATCTAACTCAAATCAAATGACACTGTCTCTCTCTCTCTCTATCTCTCAGCACACCGGAACACACACTACACAGGGCCGCCGTGCAGGCGGCCTTATATAGTGTGGGGTGTGTACTAAATCCCCTGAGCCATAATTGGCCAAAGCCACCCTGGCTTTGGCCAATTACAGCTCTCTCTACTGACGGCGCTGTGATTGGCCAAGCATGCGGGTCATAGTGCATGCTTGGCCAATCATCAGCCAGCAATGCACTGCGATGCCGCAGTGAATTATGGGCCGTGACGCGCCACACGAATTTGGCGCGAACGGCCCATATCGTTCGCAATTCGACGGACGGTCGAACAGCCGATGTTCGAGTCGAACATGGGTTCGACTCGAACACGAAGCTCATCCCTAATCAAGAGGACCACTTATGACAAAAGGTCACAAGCGCCTGTGGCTTCATACCCAGCAGGGGTCTTTAATCCAGTCTGTTCTCTCAGGAGCAGAATCAATCCTCCTCGGACGGTGGTTAAGAAGATGCCCCAAGAGAAAGAAGACTCTGCATAGTATAAAATCCTCACACTTAAGAAAAACCTTAAAAATAGGTTGCACTTACAGAGTAATAGTGAAAAAAAGGCTTAATTCGCATGCGTAGCTGGCACACATGCAAAAAAACCCATCAGTTTTAGCAGTGAGGTCAGCGTCGCTCCGCCCTACACGTTTCGTTATACGTTTGACGCCGTCCAGGGGCCTAGGTATGCTAGGTAATTTTAAGGAGAAAGGGGTTGATTATTAAGGGCTGCTTAGTGTTTCATAGGCTGCTGCTCTGTTGCTTTCTCCCTGTCTTCCAGAGCAGTGGTCATCAACCCTGTCCTCAGGGCCCATTAACAGGCCAGGTTTGCAAGATAACTGAAATACATCACAGGTGATATCATTTGCTGCTCAGTGATTGCAGTATTCTAGTCTGCAGCTCCCCAAGGTAATACATAAAACCTGGCCTGTTAGTGGGCCCTGAGGACAGGGTTGATGACCACTGTTCTAGAGGATTCAAGAACCTTGGTGGGAGGAAGAGCAGGGCATGCAGCCTGACTATATATGGCACTCCAGCCAATCCCTGGGGTGGTGTGCTCAGAAGGTGGTGAGAGAGCTCATAAATAGCCTGAAGCCTGAGCAGCAGCAACAGAGTTCCTGGGTCTAGTCCTGCCGGATTAAACCCCTATGCAGGGGCTCTGCCCCTGGAATCCATTTGGAAGACACCGAGGTTCCAGCTAGGTTTAGCTGGGGCCTATTTGCAAGCTTAAGTCCAGGGATCAAGTTGGGTCTGGAGAGTCTCATTGGAGAGAACAAAAGGAAAGTTTGTGGGAAAGAGTCCAACAGTCCTATGGTGATTCTACATATCCCTCACTAGGAAGAGCCTGATGGATATAGGCAGGAGGCAACCCATGATCCTTTGGCTAAGCAACCCCATTGATGACAAGTTAGTGACTGTGTGTAGCTTTTAGGCTCTGGAAGGATTACTAGTCACCATGAGCATAGAGATCTTCTGGGATTTTCATTTTTGTACTGTGTTGCCTTAAAGGGTAACTCCACTTTCGTGGGAAAAAATGTGTACCCCCTGTGCACTTTTTTGGGGTTCACTTTTTGTGTGCTCACTATTTTTTGCACCTGGTGGTAGTTTCAAATGTGCGCACCACACTGCGGAGCTTTAAAAAAATGGGAAGTATTATTTTGGGAGTATTTGCTCTCCAAGACAGGCAGTAAATGGAAGTATCCCAGATGGGCTACAGATAGAAAAAAATTTAATTTGAAACTGATAAAAATTGTGGCTATGAATATAACTCAGTTGAGTACTATAGGCAAGGCTTTTCTTCTTAGAGAATAGGTGCAGGAGTTCACCCCTTGCCCCCTACCCACCTCCGAGCACCATACCTTGGTTCCAACCCCCAGACACCATTCAATACTGGTTCTTTCAGACAATACAGAATCAAGTAACATTTGTGGTGCTAAGTAATTCAATGGAATTTGTCAAAAGAAAAGAAGTAAAATAAATCCCCTGCAGCCAGCAACAATAGACCCCCCCCCATCAACAACAGATCCCCCCAGCAACAATGGACCACTTCCAACAATATACCCTCCAGCAACTACAAATCTTCCTGCAGCCAGCCAGCATCAATATACCCGCCAGCAACTACAAATCTTCCTGCAGCCAGCCAGCATCAATAGACCCTCCGGCAGCCTACAACAATAGACCCCCTCCCTCAACAGTAAATCCCTCCTAGCAATAACTGACCCCCCCAGCAACAAAAGACCCACCCTCAGCAACAATAGATCATCCACCAGCAACAATAGACCTCCCCAGCAACAATAGATCTCCCTTCAAAAATAGATCTCCTCCAGTGACAATAGATCCCCCTGCAGACCCCAGCGCCCCTTGCCATTACATACACTCAGTGCTGGAGGTGCCGGAACTGCGTTCCCTCAAAGTTCCAGCTGAAAAAAATCCCTGACTATAGGTATGTAAATATATGACAGTGGGACTTCATTGTTCCGCCACTACCTTTGTTTTTTTGGAGCAAACCTTGACTCTTACGCCGCACACACGAGGACACACGATCGGAATTTCCGTCAGAAAAAACTTGGGTGGTTTTTCCGACGGGATTCCGCTCAAGCTTGGCTTGCGTACACACGGTCACACAAAAGTTCTCTGAACTTTTGACCGTCAAGAACGCGGTGACGTACAACACTACGACGAGCCGAGAAAATGAAGTTCAATGCTTCTGAGCATGCGTCAAATTGTTTCCGAGCATGCGTGATTTTTTGTGCGTCCGAATTGCATACAGACAAACGCATTTTCGGATAGGAACTTTTCCCGACCGAAAAATTGAGAACCTGCTCTCAATCTTTTGCTGGCTGGAATTCCGCCGATGGAGCGTACACACGGTCGCATTTTCCGACAAAAAGCTCTCATCGGAGTTTTGCCGGTGGCATTTCCGATCGTGTGTACGCGGCATAACACATAAAATATCAAACATGAATACAGCCTGGTCTTTGTAAAGATGGCACCCTCTGTCTTAACCAGCATAGATATGTTTGATAAGGAACTGCCAGGTCCTTGGCCTTTCATCCCGCCACATTACATCCATTGTACGCATCATGAAACTGTGCCCGCTTTTCAATTCTTCTAAGCCGCTTGATTTACCTTGGATGAAAGCTATGCAGCCGAGACCCCGAGCGTCCAAACCAGTTCCAAACCCCTGCAAACTTTTATCAAGATAGAAGGTAATTGAAAACCGCTTCTTTATTTATCTACGGCACAACACACAATGAGCGCGCAGTATGACCGGCTTTTTAATCCTTATTAAATATCAGAGAAGATTCATTTCTCATTGACAAAGACCTAACAAATACCAACTATTCAATGCAGTGAGTTGAAAAATCATCCCGGGGCTCGATAAAAAGAAAAAAAAAAAAGCCGCATAGTTCATATAAACGAGATGCAAATTGTTCACTGGACTGCGGAGGTGTCAGAAGCTTGATATTCCATAAAATTGTAAATGTGTTCATTATCATAAGAAACTGGCCGTTGAGAGTGAACAGAATGAAATCAAAGTGCACAGAAGGTTTGAAATGATGTTTTGAAGCCTAATGTGTCTCTGTGACCCGCAGAACATGATCCTCTATAATACTCGAGAGCGGATGTTGAACTGGAATATGACACAGTTGTGTCTATTCAATAAGACCACGCAGGGAGCCAATCAAATTATGGTATACTATAATTAGATCAGCTAATTAACAATATATGGGGAACAAAAATAAGTATATATATATATATATACATATATATATATATATATATATATATATATATATACACAGTCAGGTCCATAAATATTGGGACATCGACACAATTCTAATCTTTTTGGCTCTATACACCACCACAATGGATTTGAAAAGAAACAAACATTATGTGCTTTAACTGCAGACTTTCAGCTTTAATTTGAGAATTTGAAGGCATTTACATCCAAATCAGGTGAACGGTGTAGGAATTACAACAGTTTGTATATGTGCCTCCCACATTTTAAGGGACCGAAAGTAATGGGACAATGGGCTGCTCAGCTGTTCCATGGCCAAGTGTGTATCTCATTTACAAGGAGCAGATAAAAGGTCCAGACTTAATTTCAAGTGTGGTATTTGCATTTGGAATCTGTTGCTGACAACTCTCAATATGAGATCCAAAGAGCTGTCACTATCAGTGAAGCAAGCCATCATTAGGCTGAAAAAACAAAACAAACCCATCAGAGAGATAGTAAAAACATTAGGTGTGGCCAAATCAACTGTTTGGAACATCCTTAAAAAGAAAGAACGCACCGGTGAGCTCAGCAACACCAAAAGACCCGGAAGACCACAGAAAACAACTGTGGGGGATGACCGAAGCATTCTTTCCCTGGGGAAGAAAACACCCTTCACAACAGTTGGCCAGATCAAGAACACTCTCCAGGAGGTAGGTGTATGTGTGTCAAAGTCAACAATGAAGAGAAGACTTCACCAGAGTGAATACAGAGGGTTCACCACAAAATGTAAACCATTGGTGAGCCTCAAAAACAGGAAGGCCAGATTAGAGTTTGCCAAACAACATCTAAAAAAGCCTTCACAGTTCTGGAACAACATCCTATGGACAGATGAGACCAAGATCAACTTGTACCAGAGTGATGGGAAGAGAAGAGTATGGAGAAGGAAAGGAACTGCTCATGATCCAAAGCATACCACCTCATCAGTGAAGCATGGTGGTGGTAGTGTCATGGCGTGGGCATGTATGGCTGCCAATGGAACTGGTTCTCTTGTATTTATTGATGATGTGACTGCCGACAAAAGCAGCAGGATGAATTCTGAAGTGCTTTGGACAATATTATCTGCTCATATTCAGCAAAATGCTTCAGAACTCATTGGACAGCGCTTCACAGTGCAGATGGACAATGACCCGAAGCATACTGCGAAAGCTACCAAAGAGTTTTTTAAGGGAAAGAAGTGGAATGTTATGCAATGGCCAAGTCAATCACCTGACCTGAATCCGACTGAGCATGCATTTCACTTGCTGAAGACAAAACTGAAGGGAAAATGCCCCAAGAACAAGCAGGAACTGAAGACAGTTGCAGTAGAGGCCTGGCAGAGCGTCACCAGGGATGAAACCCAACGTCTGGTGATGTCTATGCGTTCCAGACTTCAGGCTGTAATTGACTGTAAAGGATTTGCAACCAAGGATTAAAAAGTGAAAGTTTGATGGATGATTGTTAAAAAAGTGGGAGGCACATATACAAACTGTTGTAATTCCTATATATATATATATACACACACACACACACAGTGCTGTGAAAAAGTATTTGCCCCTTCCTGATTTTTTTTTTTGCATATTTCTCACACTTAAATGATTCAGATCATCAGACAAATTTTGGTATTCAACAATGCTAACCCAAGTAAATCCAAGATGCAGTTTTCAAATTAATATTTCATTAATTAACCACTTCAGCCCCAGAAGATTTGGCAGCTGAATGACCGGGCCATTTTTTGTGATTCAGCACTGCGTCGCTGGGTGCGGTCGTGTGATGTTGCACCCAAACAAAATTGACGTCCTTTTTTTCCCCCACAAATTGAGCTTTCTTTTGGTGGTATTTGATCGCCTCTGCGGTTTTTATTTTTTGCGCTATAAACAAAAAAAGAGCGACAATTTTGAAAAAAACACAATATTTTGTACTTTCTGCTATAATAAATATTCCCATTTTTTTTTTTTTTGTAAAAAAAGCTATTTCTTTTTTCTCAGTTTAGGCCGATATGTATTTTTCTACAAATTTTTGGTATAAAAAAAAAAATCCCAATAAGCATATATTGATTGGTTTGCACAAAAGTTATTGCGTCTACAAAATAGGGGATAGATTTATAGCATTTTTATTATTATTATTTTTTTTTACTAGTAATGGCGGCGATTTATATCGGGACTGCAACATTATGGCGGACACTTTGGACACTTTTGACACATTTTTTAGACCATTGGCATTTATACAGCAATCAGTCCTATAAAAATACACTGATTACTGTAAAAATGTCACTGGCAGGGAAGGGGTTAACACTAGGGGGTGATCAAGGGGTTAACTGTGTTCCCTGTGTGTGTTTCTAACTGTAGAGGGAGGGGACTGACCTAGAGGTCAGTGACGGATCGTGGTTCCTAGCTAATAGGAACTCACGGTCTGTCACTCCCCACAGAACAGAACAGGGATCTGTGTGTTTATACACACACGTCCCTGTTCTGCCTCACGTGCCCACGATCGCTCGTGGCCGGCGGTCATCGCGACCACCGGCCACGAACATCAGCACCCCCTGCTGTGTAGCGGGCGTGTGCGCATGCCTGCTATCCCAATCCCGCGAGCTGAGGTACAGCTACAACAGCTCGTGGGATCGCACCGACCTGCCGCTGTAAAATGACGGCAGCTGGTCGGCAATCGGTTAAGGGGAAAAAGGTGTTCAAACCTGCCTGGCCCTGGTGTTCAAACCTACCTGCAAGGTAATTGCTCCCTCCCATGCTGAATCATGAATGAGCTGTGATTAAACACAATTTTTTAGAAAAGCAGAGTTATATTTCACTTGCCACACCCAGGCCTGATTACTGCTGTTGAATCAAAAATCACTTTAATAGAAAGTCTCTGACAAAGTGAAGCCCGCTAAAAGATCTCAAAAAGAAACACATCATGCCGTGATCTAAAGAAATTCAAGAACAGATGAGAAACAAAGTCATTGACATGTATCAGTCTGGAAAGGATTACAAAGCCATTTCTAAGGCTTTGGGACTCCAGCGAACCACGAGGAGAGCCATTATCCACAAATGGAGATAACTTGGAACAGTGGTGAACTTTCCAAGGAGTGGCCGGCCGACCAAAATGACTCCAAGAGCCCGACGAGGACTCATCCAGGAGGTCATAAAAGAACCCAGAACAACATCTAAAGAACTGCAGGCCTCATTTGCCTCAGGTAAGATCAGTATTTATGATTCAACAATAAGAAAGAGACAAAAATGGCATCCATGGGAGAGTTCCAAGGCCAAAGCCACTGCTGACCAAAAAGAACACAAAGGCTCATCTCATATTTACCAAAACACATCTTGACTATCCCCAAGACTTTTAGGCAAATGTTATGTGGACTGATGAGACAAAAATTTTTTGGAAGGTGTGCATCCCGTTACATCTGGCATAAAACTAATACAGCATTCTGTGCATAATGCACAGAATGCAGGGGTCAGGAGTGTGTAATGCACAGAGTGCAGAGGTCAGAAGTGCATAATGCAGAGAGCACAGCAGTCAGGAGTGCCCAATGCACGAAATGCAGTGATCAGTGGTGCATAATGCACAGAGTGCAGTGGTCAGGAGTGTGTAACACACAGAGTGCAGGGGTCAGGAGTTCATAATTCACAGAGTGCAGGGGTAAGGAGTGCATAATGCACAGAGTGCAGGGGTCAGGAGTGTGTAGCACAGAGAGTGCAGCGGTTAGGATTTCATAATGCAGAGAGTACATTGGTCAGGACTCAGGAGTGTCCAACGCATGAAATGCAGCGATCAGTGGTGCATAATGCACAGAACACAAGGGTCAGGAGTGTGTAATGCACAGAGCACAAGGGTCAGGAGTGTGTAATGCACAGAGCACAATGGTCAGGAGTGTGTATTGCACAGAGCACAAGGGTCGGGAGTGTGTAATGCACAGAACACAAGGGTCAGGAGTGTGTAATGCACAGAGCACAAGGGTCAGGAGTGTGTAATGCACAGAGCACAAGGGTCAGGAGTGTGTAATGCACAGAGCACAAGGGTCAGGAGTGTGTAATGCACAGAACACAATAGTCAGGAGTGTGTAATGCACAGAGCACAATGGTCAGGAGTGTGTAATGCACAGAGCAAAAGGGTTGGGAGTGTGTAATGCACAGAGCACAAGGGTCAGGAGTGTGTAATGCACAGAGCACAAGGGTCAGGAGTGTGTAATGCACAGAGCACAAGGGTCAGGGGTGTGTAATGCACAGAGCACAATGGTCAGGAGTGTGTAATGCACAGAGCACAAGGGTCAGGAGTGTGTAATGCACAGAGCACAATGGTCAGGAGTGTGTAATGCACAGAGCACAATGGTCAGGAGTGTGTAATGCACAGAGCACAATGGTCAGGAGTGTGTAATGCACAGAGCACAAGGGTCAGGAGTGTGTAATGCACAGAGCACAATGGTCAGGAGTGTGTAATGCACAGAGCACAATGGTCAGGAGTGTGTAATGCACAGAGCACAATGGTCAGGAGTGTGTAATGCACAGAGCACAAGGGTCAGGAGTGTGTAATGCACAGAGCACAAGGGCCAGGCCCACACTTGATCAGAGTGTGGCTAAGCAGCCACTGCCAGGTGTTCAGGAGGAAATCCTGTTTTTGTTTTTTGCTTTTTTTTTCAGTTTCCAGTGTGACTAATGTGCCACAACCATGACCCCAATTGTATAAAAATGTTTTTCTGTAATGATTAATATACCTGTGTGTGTTTTTTTTTTCTCTTGATGATGTAAACCATCAATATATCCAATATTTTGCTACAATTTATTATGTTTTATTCAGCCTGATGAAATGTATTTGCTTCTGATTCATATTATGTCCAATAAAGTCTTCCTCCATAAATAACTACAACATTAAGTTCATCCTTTGAACCAGTTAAATGCTTCACAGGCGTAACCTCCTCAACAAGAAATGAGCACATTTTTTCTTGTAATATCCTCATCAAGACCATTTTTTATTAAGACAGCGCCAGGAACCAATCATTTTTTAGTATACTGTAGTCGGAGCAGTAAAGAAGGGACTTCTGATTGGCTGAAATGGGTTATTGCCTGTTTTTTACTGTCTCCAATAAGCCAGAATGAGAAAACTTAATTGCTTTTTTTTTCAGCTGAAATTGGATCAAAGACCTTTGGTGCTCACCTAATAAAATATTAGAAATTTGCAGAACGGAGCGGGTCATAAATTAGGGCTTCCGGTGTGAATCTAAAACGACATTGCCGATTTTATTACCACAAAGACGTTTTTTTTCTATCGGGGTGGGGACCATCACATACATAGGTGTGAGCGTTATTAGTATGCATCCTTTATAAGTTTTCCAGTCTTGTATATGGCGGTCCTATAAATAAACTCAGCAGCTGTTACAGGCCATGAGATAAGCCAAAGTCATGCATAAACAAAATGCTCTTTATGAAGGGGCAGCATTTTCTGGGCTGTTTGTCTTGGCCATTACCGTTAACATTCTCTTTGGCCTTTTGAGGATCTAATCATGAATTCAGCTCTCATTATTGCCTGCAATATTGAAATGAATAAACAGAATAAATCCAATTTATCTGGCTCTACTTTATGCCCCACTGGCCGGAAAGGAATTACAATAAGAGGAGGAAGAGGACATACACATATAAAATGTTAAGTCGGTAAAATAGCAAGCTTAACACAATAGTAGGGGCATCTGTTGCACCCCATAAGGTTTTATTAAATGAGGCGTGGCAACAATCCATATCAACAAGTCAGAATACAGCTGTTAAAGAGAACCAGCCATGATTGGACAGATTCAACTGTCCACTGGTATCACTAAAGCTGGCATCAGCCTTTGCACAAGTTAATTGTTAGGGAGTTTGGTGGACCTACTGTGTAACCAGAGGTGACAGCTGACTAACAGGCAGGATAGGTTCTAGAAAAGTGTATGTTCTCATACAGATGGTCAGAGTAAGCAACAAACAGTAGCAGAGTCTGCAGGTGCACCGCCATGTGTATTTTAGTGATTTCTCTTATAGCATAAATATTTGAAATAATACATTTTAGCCACCATCTATTATTCAAATGCTAATGAACTTGTTTAACTGGTTTGTTAAGGCTAGTTAAACAGAAAGTGATGTTGGCAGGAAATAGGGGAGCCAAGAAAGGAGATAACATGTGCTCAACACAAAGAGGAAAGTTCTGAAAGAGGACCTGGGTAGAAGGAGGAAGGCTCCATAACACCAGTAAGAACTGAGTAGAAGGAAAGTTCAGAGAGGACTTCCCAAGACCAAAGAAGGAACTTCACCTAGGCATAATGGAAATCCTAACCGAGAGCCCGATTGCTGTAATCGCATAAATAACCTTGTGCTTTAGTTGCCTACAGAGACCGTGAAGCTCTGTCAGGACCAGGATCTGAACCTGCAACCTCTACTGTGCAGTATCTCTTCTTACTGAGCCACCTGAGATGCTGGACAACTTCCTGCCTGATTCCTTAGACAACCTTGCCTTGTGTCTTGTTTCTCTTGAACCCTTTGCTCCTCCCACGAACTTCCTATTTAAGCCATGCCTTTGTACTACTTGTTTTCCAATATCTCGCATTTATCGCTCCTGCTGCCACCCGTATCTTCGGTACCACTCGTTAGCGACCTTTGGCTTGTTCCTCAACTATGGTTCCACTTGATCCCAACCTGCAACCACTTCTTACCAATCTTTGGCTTGTTCCTTGGCTACTATTCTGCTTGATCCGAACCTGCAACCACTTGTTACCGACCTGTGTGTAAGGAAAGGCCTTCTGTGCACAGGCTAAAACAGGTTCCTTTTCATGCTCATTGGCTAATGCATATGCGCAAAATCACACGCACACATGAGCCATCGCACATTCTCATGCGTGAAGGCGCACACCTGCACCTATGACAGATGTTGGTGCCAATTAGGCTTTTTAAACTCAGCCAGTGCTCAGGTTCAGTACTGCTTTGTTGTTCAGCCTCCTGTGTATCCTGTGTTCCTGATTCCAGTTACTGACCCCACTTGTCTGACCATTCTCTGAACTCCATCTGCACCGACCCTGGCTTGTCCTTGGCCTCCGCTTCTGTATGCTCCATTAACTTTTATTGCACCAATTGGTTCCTGACCCAGCTTGTACCTAGACCATGTTATTGCCTGCTCTTCTGTCCTGCCATTGTATGACCCGGCTTGCCTGCTGTCGCCAGTACCAGCCTGCTTCAGTCTGCTATCCTCCAGCTGCCCATCTGCTTGTTGGAGCCACCTGACCCGACTTCTCCTGCCCTGCTACTAGCAGGACTCACAGGCACTCATGCCATTCTGCACTCCTGCACCTCCTGTCTACACTATCAGGGGCCTGTGTTAGAGGTGTAAGAGAGCCCTTCCTCATCGTATCAGGCTCTGCTACCAGGTATGTGATACTTTGGCTTGTTTACTGGCTTAATCCCTACATAAAATATTGGCTACTGGACCCTAATTTGCTCACCTCCTGGTTGGGCTATCTTGAGGACCATGACCTGGTACTAACACACAGCAAAACCCATCCAAAAAACCAGTGCCAGAATACCTAACTAATCAACCTAATAAACAGAAAGACTAACAACTAACTAGTATTACAACTAACTAGTATAACAGTTAACTAGACATTAGTTTATTATTACTTATGGAGAAGGGGTGGGATTAGATAAGTTTGTTCTTTTTCCCCCACTCCTTTTCAATATGTAAACAAAATTATTGTTTATAGTTCTTTTTATGTCTTCTCTTGTAACTAGTTGTTTTGTGATTGTCTACTACTGAATGATTACTTTTTTTATTTGGTATGTTTTTTTTTACATGTTCGAAATAAACTAAAACAAACTAACTAAAAAAAACATACGAGATATACACAAAATAGGGAACACAGATCAACTGGGTAAACTGGAGATGCAGGGAACAAATGGGAAGAGGGAACCAGGACTGGGATCAGGAACAAGAGGAGCAGATACAAGACAGCAGGGAACAGGGCAGGAGCAAGATCAGGGTCACAATCAGAATAAATGGCACGCAGTCTCTGGCAGCAGAGCACAACACTGGAGCAAGAGGCACTACAGACAGTCCCCGGGTTACATACATTCGACTTACCTACCACTCATACTTACAAACAGAGGGAGACAACAGGAAGTGAGAGGAAATTTACCCCTAGGAAGGGAAATTCACTTCTGTAAGAGTTATCATGTCTCCACTTAAGCCTTATCAACAATCCTTGTTTCCACACTAACCCAACATCTTCCAAATTCAATTGTCACAGAGACAGAAAGTGATTTGAAATCTTCTGAACAGGAGCACAGGTAGCAAAACAAGTGTTACAGGGGTGTTAACCCTTCTCTAAGCTGTCCAAAAAAACGTACAATTTTTTTTTTTGGCTGGAGTTACTTTAAAAAAAAAAATGTACCTGTTACAACTTACATGCACATTCTAATAAAGAACAAACCTACAGAATCTTGTTTGTAACCCAGGGACTGCTGGGTCCTGTAGTAGGGGAGGACTAAAATACACTCCCAGCAGCCAGCATCAGGTGCGAACTGATTACTGGGATCTGCTGGCTGGACACCGAAACTACAGACTTCCACTTTGGGAAGCACAGTGCCACCAGCAGGTGATTCCAGGTCCTAACACATACTGACCATTGTCAATGGGAAGGGTAGTGGCCGTGTGAATGGATGTGTTGTATGCATATTTGTAATAATCTGTGACGTTTGGTTTTCCTACAGCTGTAATTGGCAGCCGGTGCTGTATATATGACACCCATCGCCAACCCACCCCCGGGTCGGTCGCTCGTCCATCCCCCCACCAGCTCCGCACTTACCCCATCTGGCAGCTTCGACTCCTTCCTGCATCTCCTCCTTCTTGGCGGCAGCTTCCTCCTCGGCGGCTTCACCCTGCATTTCCAGCTTCATAGTGGCTTCTTCCTCAGCAGCTTCCCTCCTCCTTCCCTCAGCGGCCATTAAAAACCCCATTAAAATCCATGCGTCTGGCGCCCTGCGTGTAGTGTAGGGGCCGGAAGCATGGATTAGGGGGCGGGGCTCCTGCGCCCCTAATGGACAGGCCGCCACTGGTTGTAAGTAATTTGTATGTAAAGCATTCTTGTCTAGTAAAAGCGCACTAATATACTACAGAGTTTTTATGCTTCCTTGCTTTACTTCTTTTAAAGTTTATTATTTTTAGTCCACTGAACAATAACATATTTTCAGTTCTTGTCATTTTTCATTTCCAAGTAAACTTTTTTTTTTATCAGGAAAAAATATATTTTCAAAACTTTCCTTGTTGACCTGCACAAGCTATAGTGCTGCAATGACTTTATGTCCTTGTGTTTCATGTTGACGAATTGTCGAGATGTAAGGGATAAACTGTTTTCGCTTTTATTTGTTTTTACATTTTTTTTCTTGCTTTTTATTTTCTTCAAACAAACATGGGAAAAAAAGGGATTTCAACGCACACCGAACACATTTCAGCCGTCTTTACTGGTGCTGGAAAGTAAAAGACTTAGAAATAGCCTTATTTTACCGCAATAGAAACAGTAACAGATTCAAGGATATTATTCTTATTGTAACAAAAATGTGATGTTATCTTATGATAAAAGCAACCATTATCCAAACACAGAATTTCACTGACTATCCAAAAATACCTTGTATCATACAAAAAACACTCTGGAAATGGGGGCAGATGACTACTGTTAGATCAGAATTCTAGGTACTGTGATCTCCTGTTGCCTGCCTCTGATTGATGGTGAGCAGTGTGCTGCATGCAGCCAATTCTACCAACCAATTTGAGGTTTGTATGGTAGACTAAGACCCGTTACTGATACTGAGGGGTTATATCTAAGGGTTCCTGAGAGCAATTACCCCTCTCACCTGGACTATACTGACCCTACAACAGCCATGTAAGGTCCTCTCTTTGTTGTGTTTTTTACAGGCTTGGCAGGCACCTAGAGAAACCAGTGGGAGTATTGGATAACACTTACAGAAAAAGAGTGCATTGTTGATGCCATAACTAGAAAGAGGGTGTGGAGGTACAGAAAAGAATATGAAATTTGTAGAAATTGATTTTGAAGGCAAAGTACAGATTTACCCTTAGCTGAAATGCTGTCAAAGTTAGGCTTCAAATCTCACTATGTGGACTGCTAAGGCAAAACAAGCTTGAATAAAAAAAAAATCACATGACTTTGTTTAATAAGGGGGTTCCAATTCTTCCATCTATATTTGGAAAAACAGCTATAGACTTAGTGTCATGGTCTAGAGTCAGGCTCAGAGACCAGTAGCTATAGCTGTGGAGAGGCACCCATCGACCAGCTGGATAAGTACAGAAGCAGGTCACCCCGGCAGGTGACACAGGCTCACTTGAGGTGCGCAGTCTAAGTACTAACCGGTATTGACCAGAGCTCCTCATGGTGGAGATGGGTTTTGCTGCATGTTAGTACAAGGTCGCGAATCCTTAGGATGGTCCCACCAGGAGGTCAGCAAGCCGGGGTTAAGTAGCCAATATAGCAGGTAGCGATAAGCAGAAGTGTATTTAGTTAACAATTGGATGCAGGTTGGGATCAAGCAGAAGCATTGTTGAGGAGCAAGCCAAAAAGTTTGTAACGAGTGGTAGTGAAGATATGGCAGGCAGCAGGAGTGACAACAGCGAGATATTGGCTGGAGAAAGCACAATAATCTTACAAACAGGGAGTTTAGAGATATGGTGTAAATCAATGAAGTTCATGAGAGGATCAAAGAGTTTAAGGTTCAAGAAAAACAGGGTTCAAGGCAAGATCATTCAAGGAATTGTCCAGGGAGCTGTCCAGCATCCACGGGGAACAGTAAGAAGAGACACCACCAGACACAGCAGAGTTTGCAGGTTCAGACCCTGGTCCTAACACTTAGTTAACGTGTATAGTTTTGACAAAACACTTTAATTGCTTGAAACATTTTATTTAATTGGTTAGAATGGACCAAATATTAATGTTACTTCATTCAATCCAACTGGCACTGAATAAACAGGGCTAAGGGTCATGTTCATCCAGTCCCAATACCCACAAACACTGGGTTTTTCCTTGTGCTCTGGAGGTGGGAGTGTTTTATAAGTAATGTTACACCAACAATGGTTTCCTGGTACGCTTTGGTAAAAGGGAAGGTCAGGTATACTAGTCTACTCACCAAGGTGACAAGTTCGCTTTAAAGCCAAACGTCTTGTAAGAAAAAACAAAAGCTTGAGGAAAAACAAAGAATTACAGTATGCCCCGTGCAGCAATTAAAAATGATTAAAAAAGCCATTCCAGCTGCAATACTCACCTGATCACTATCACTGTCCCATCTCCATCACTGTCTATCTCCATTGTAGACATATCTGCTGACTCATCCAGTGGCAGTCTTCTTCCAGGTTGATTAATGCCCAACATCATTCAAACTTCTTCCTATAAGCCCGAGGTGTCAAGACCTCACTGTCCAGAGTCATTCTAACCACTTCATAAAAGCCCATTTGTGTCAAGGCTTCACCACCCAACATCATTTAATCCACTTCATGTAAGCACAGGGTGTCAAGGCTCCACCACCGAGCATCATTCAAACCACTTCATATAAACCCAGGGTGTGAAGGCTAAACCGACCAACATCATTCAATCCACTTCATGTAAGCCCAGGTTGTCAAGGCTCCTCTGCCCAGCATCATTCAAACCCCTTCCTCTAAGGCCAGGTTGCCAAGGCTTCATTGCCCAGAATCATTCAAATCACTTTCTGTAAGCCCAGGGTGCCACACCTCCACCACCCAGGATCATTTAAACCATTTCCACTAAGTTCAGGGTATCAAGGCTCCACTGCCCAAAGTCATTGAACCCACTTCCAATAAGTCCAGGGTGCCAAGGCTCCACCGCCCAGCATTATTCAAACCACTTCCTGTAAGCTCAAGCTGCCAGTGCTCCACTACCCAGGAGGACGATTCAAAACCGCTTCCAGTAAGTCCAGGGTGTCTAGGCTCCACCACCCAACATCACTGATCCCATTTCCAGTAAGCCCTGGGTGCCAGGGCTCCACACCCAGCATAATCTAAACCACTTCCTGTAAGCCAGAGGTATCAAGGCTTCACCCTCTTCCAATATTCAAAGCACTTCCTGTAAGCCCAGGGTGTCAATGCTCCACCTCCCAGCATCATTAAAAAACACTTCCTCTATAAGTTCAAGGCTTCACCCTCTGCCCGGACTGACAGGAAAATACAGCAGAAAGCAGCGCCATTTAGGATCTTCCCACCTCTGGAGGAAGAAGATACTGTATTAAAAAGGGATTTTGAGGTTCCAAGACCAAACTAAAGGCACCTGCAAAAAATGTGTATACTTTTAAATGGCTCCAATTGACATACACTATATTACCAAAAATGTTGGGACGCCTGCCTTCACACGCACATGAACTTTAATGACATCCCAGTCTTAGTCCGTAGGGATCAATATTGAGTTGGCCCACCCTTTGCAGATATAACAGCTTCATCTCTACTGGGAAGGCTGTCCACAAGGTTTAGGAGGGTGTCTATGGGAATGTTTGACCATTTTTCTAGAAGCGCATTTGTGAGGTCAGACACTGCTGTGGATGAGAAGGCCTGTCTTGCATTCTCCGCTCTAATTCATCCAAAAGGTGTTCTATCGGGTTGAGGTCCGGACTCTGTGCAGGCCAGTCATTTTCCTCCACCCCAAACTCACTCATCCATGTCTTTATGGACCTTGCTTTGTGCACTGGTGTGCAGTCATGTTGGAACAGGAAGGGGCCATCCCCAAACTGTTCTCACAAAGTTGAGAGCATAAAATTGTCCAAAATGTCTTGGTATGCTGACGCCTTAAGAGTTCCCTTCACCGGAACTAAGGGGCCAAGTCCAACCCCTGAAAAACAACCCCACACCATAAACCCCTCCCCCCTCCACCAAATGATTTGGACCAGTGCACAAAGCAAGGTCCATAAAGACACGGATGAGCTAGTTTGGGTCGCAGGAACTTGACTGGCCTGCACAGAGTCCTGACCTCAACCCAACAGAATGCCTTTGGGATGAATTAGAGCGGAGACTTGAGGCAGGCCTTCTTGTCCAACATTAGTGCCTGACCTCATAAATGCGCTTCTGGAAGAATGGTCAAGCATTCCCATAGACACCCTCCTAAACCTTGTGGACGGCCTTCCCAGAAGAGTTGAAGCTGTTATAGTTGCAAAGGATGGGCCAACTCAATATTGAACCCTACGGACTAAGATTGGGATGCCATTAAAATTCATGTGTGTGTGTGTAAAGGCAGGCGTCCCAATACTTTTGGTAATATAGTGTACATCACAGCAGGGGTGGGTGAGTGTACCACAAAAGCATGTGCTTAACTTTACTACTGGCAATTAACAATTCCTACATAAGTGTTCCACCTCTGCATTTTTGCTGTTGGGCTGGAGTTGCCCTTTATATCTGCGTTCCCCAGCCTAATCCTCTCCAATCTCTCCCATACATATGGTTTCCGGTGCAAAATATGGGCGCGATTCAAATGGATTTTACACTCCAAATATTCAATCAGATAACGCTGGAGCTCGCATAATGAAGCCTTGTGAGATGCTTCTTTCAAAAACTAGAAAATACTTTTCAAAGCGCTACACAGAAGCCAACGTAGTAAAGGATTATATTAACAATCTGCGCAGACAACACCTGTTGGCTGAACGGCGACTGATAAGGAATTCTCAGCGCTCAGCAAAATTAGGTATTTTCCAGCGTAAAAATATTTCACTGCTGACAAAGAGCTGAGAAGCTAAAAAAAAAAAAATAATAAAACAACACAGGGGAAAAAACATGCGTGAGATAGATTGCTTTTAAAACGATTCACATGTGTTGTAAGCGGATAGACGTCTCAGTTTTTAACAGCAAACACAACAATTTTCATGTATCATAAAGAAACAAGGTTTCTGCAAGATAAGCCTTACCAAAACACTATGACTAGATACATTGTATATATATATATATATATATATATATATATATTTATATTTATCTCTACAGACTGCGCTGTCCTCCTATCACCATTGTACAAACTCAACTGATAACATTACAAGGTAGCAATATTTCGTTTTCACTTGTATGCCAGAAAAATAGGCTTTGTGTGAATTTCAAAATGTTCTTCTACATATAGATACATTTAGGCAATAAAAATACCCCCAAAAGTCAATGGGACTGGAACATAATGCCTCAGTGAATCCCAAAATGATAAAAAAAACTTTTCCCGGATGATCTGAAACAGCAAAATATACAAACAATGCAACCGTAATAAACAAAATTATATTATGGTGTAGTTGGATGGATACGGCGGAAGTTGTTGGGTATCTACTACCCCAAATTAGAATCTAAAAAAAAAGGAGAAACCATCCTGCTAGACCATGAAGGTTGCCACATCCCTAGGATAAGGAAATAAAAATACCCCCAAAAGTCAATGGGATGTGGCCAGGGGAGGACTGACAACTCATGGGCAATAGGAGATTATGGGGCCCCCGGGCAATCAGAGATTATGGGGCCACACAGTATACACAAACACACACAGTATACAATCACACAGTATACAGAGACATGTTTCTATTGGCTGAGAAGGTACTGGAGAGGTGGGGCAGCTATAATCTCAGGATTTTTAGACCAAAAGGATGTCGGTAAAAGAAATTTCAGAGACAAATGTAAAAAAACAAACACAGATTTTTACATACTGTCCCTGGTTTTACTGAGGCTGGCAACCCAGATGGGGCCCCCTAGTGGCCCGGGGCCCTCGGGCAGTGCCTGAGTGGCGGAATGGTCAGTCCGCCCCTCAATGTGGCAACCTTCATGGTCTAGCTGGATGGTTTCTCCTTTTTTTAGATATAGATACATTTATATTTTACAGAGTTTCTAAAAGTTTGCTTGCAGTGACCTATTCAAAATAAATTAAAGCGGAGTTCCACCCAAAAATTGAACTTCTGCTTTAAGGGAAGGTGACCCCCTGACATGCCACATTTGGCATGTCATTTTTTTGGGGGGGGGTGGGGTGGAAGCCATCTCTTGTTCCAGCTCCCACTTCCTCCTGGGGCACCGCGGCGTTGGAAGCATGTTAACCTCTCCCCCCTCCCTCTCGGCAATCATCTGGGACACGTCACAGGGTCCAGATGATTGCCCGGCCAGTCACGGTGCGCCGCACGGCTCGCGCATGCGCAGTGCGTGCCTATTGTGGAGTCACCAGTACAGTATTTGTGAATTTAAATCATATCCGTGACGGGAGTCACTTTTGGGTGTGGGCTGACCAAGAAAAGAATGAACCCTGAGAATATCATTGGATTACTTCAAATGGGACAGTAATAGTCATTAACAATATCTCTCAAGAAATATGAAGATCTTATCCCCTGTACACTGTGAGGTCTATGGCCAGGAAGTATAACTCCAGTAAGTTCAATGTAAGAGACCGTCTTTTGCTTAACTATGTTGCTTTTGTCTGGATAAGTAAATTGTGTTAATCTTGTGTGAGGCAGTTTACCCTTCACCTATTATTAAGTGTACTAATGAACTCACCTGTTGTCCGCTAGGGGAGATATTGACACTCAGAATAATGTGAATTGGGGGCTTGTTATGTAACCATTGTGTGATGTTGTGGGTTGGGACAGGTCATTGCTCATGTGGCACCTGCAGTATTCTCAAGTGTATAAAAAGAGCCTGCATTCGTTTTCAATAAAGAGTCTGATTCCTGTTTGACCCTCCATACAGAGCCTCGTCTCGTACTTGGGGGAAGAATTATTCGTATGGGTTTCTTGTTCAGCTGATTGGAGTGTTTGGTAGCTGCCTTGGTGTTCAGAAATGGAATGTCCTAATTGTCCTAAACCCCTTTCATACTCAAGGTGTCGTGTCGGGGGGTTTTGGAACTACATTTCCCATGATGCTCAACTACACTGTAGAGTGCAGGAGCATCATGGGAAATGTAGTGCCAAAACATCTGAGGTGCCAAGGTTCACCAACACTGGTCTATGCTGACACCAGACAATCCCGGGAGACAGCCCCCCCCCCCCCAACACACAACAGGTTATTGACAGCCTCAGCTGTGCATGCTTCCTTGTGAGACTGTGTAAAAAGGGTGTGTGTTTATTCCCTTCACTCAGATCACACTCTTTTCCCACTGTTCCTTCCCTCTATACTGGTGGTCGATGTTTTCACCTGTTTGTGTAGAGCCGATCCACCCTATATGCTCACTAGACAAGCTGCGTAGAGCCCCGCAAATTACTCAAGGCCCCCTCGTGTCATAGCGCGTAGTGCATAATGCAGTGGGGAGAGGTGGGAGGAGGTGGAAGGTGGCGATCGGCAGCTCTATGGTGCATGTGTGGGCGGCGGGATCTCCCTGGGGCTTGTAGTACTCTCTCTCGAGTGTCAGTGTATACAGTGGAGAGGAGAAGGGAGGGGCCTCTGACCCGGCAGGTATCAGTTTCCCTTTTACTCTGCTTGAACACTGTTGCTGATGCCCGGTTCAGAGGCCCCTCCCCTCTCCGCTGTATACATTTGAAGAAAGAACTACTAACCCCAGGGAGATCCCCCTGCCTGTGGACACCATAGAGCTGCCGATCGCCGCCTCCCACCTCCACCAGCCAGGAACAGGGGAACCTCTGCAAGGGGGGGAGTCAGCTGTTTGGGGACCCTGATGTAAGAGGGGGGCTCTCTGGGGACACTAATGTAAGGATGGGGCCTCTGGGGACACTGATGTAAGAGGGGTAGCTCTCTGGGCACCCTATGTAAGGAGGGGCTCTCTGGGGAAACTAATGTAAGAGGGAAGGCTCTCTAAGGACACTAATGTAAGGGGAGGCTCTCTTGGGACTCTGGTGTAAGGGGGGGCTCTCTGGGGACCCTGATGTAAGGGGGGGCTCTCTGGGGACCCTGGTGTAAGGGGAGGCTCTCTGGGGACCCTGATGTAAGGGGAGGCTCTCTGGGGACCCTGATGTAAGGGGAGGCTCTCTGGGGACCCTGATGTAAAGGGAGGCTCTGTCATGTGTGACTGTGTGGCAATGGCAAATGGTTCACATAGCTCACGGCATCACGGGTCAGGTAGAGGGCCCCTTAGCAGAATTTTGCTTAGGGCCCCAGGGAGGTCAGGATCGGTACTGGTTTGCTATGACCAATAATAACATCCAGAATACATTGCATGTACACACTTCAGTTTTCAATTTGGCTTGCTTGCACACAAAACCCTTGTCTACACTGGATGGTCTTCAAAGGGTTAATCTGTCACTTAGCACCCAGTACATACCAAGCTCATACTGAGCGTATTCCGAGGCTGCTTCAGTGTTTAATAATATCTCGCAGAGCCATTATTAAATATCGATCCCTCCAATCCTGAGTCTTCTGACTCAAGTCTGCAAGTTATTATTAAATTCCTAAATAACAGGCTTCTATAATATGGAGGTGAAGAGGGCAAAGCCAAAGTGCAATTAAATCATAGCAGCCAGAACTTCGTGCACAGAAGTCTGATCGGTCAGTTATGAATTCTGATTGGCTGCTCGGTGTTTACTTTGGTTTTCACTGGACTGCAGGACTAAACCCCTGAAATGAAAGATGAACAAAGCGTGTACTTCTATAGTGTGTACTTGCCTCAATCCAAAGCACCTAGCATAAGTTCTGTCTGCTTTATCATTCCTCTGCTATTTGCATGAGTCTCTTCTGACAGTCTATGCCAGGGGTCTCTAAACTTTATAAACAAATGGCCAGTTTACTGCCCTTCCGACTTTCGGGGAGCCGGACTGTGCCCAGAAAGTAGAGTAGGTACCAGGCACATAGAATAGTAGAGTAGAAAAGGTCCCGACTTCAGTGGGAAAATATAATTCCCCGTTATTTGTTTCAGTGGGTAGTAATTGTGCCCCATCGTTGGTGTCACTGGGAGGAATTGTGTCCCATCATTGGTGTTATTGGGCCCCACTGTTGGTGTCATTGGGAGAAATTGTGCCCCATCGTTGGTGTCATTGGGAGAAATTGTGCCCCATCGTTGGTGTAATTGGGAGAAATTGTGTCCCTTCTTTTGGTGCCAGTGGAGGGAATTATGTCCCATTGTTGGTATCAGTAGATGAAACAGTGCCCCAAGGGCCAGATAAAAGCAACCGAAGGGCTGCATCTGGCCCCCGGGCTGCAGTTTGGAGACCTCTGGAATATGCCAACACAAAGAGATCCCGGGAGACAGCCCCACCCCCTTTCAGCACATGGCAGACTCAGCTGTGCCTGTTTCCCCATAAGACTGTATAGAGGGGTGTGTATCCATTCCCTCCACTCAGGTCTCAGGTTACACTCAGCTGTCTGCTTTATGCTGTGCAGTTTGTGATGTCAGATCCCTTCCCCCTGCCATCTGAAGCTCAGAAATGCTGTGTAAAGTCTGGATTTTGAATGGCTGTCGAGAAGAGAAGGCAGCAGATAAACAGGTACAACGTATGTAGGAGGATTTGTTTCATCCCTGTGTTTCACTGTGGCGTTAAACTTTAAAGTGAATCTAAAGTAAAATCCTCTTCTTGTTAGCTTTGGATAGAGTAGTGAGGAGTTAGAACACTTGTTGGGTTTTAATCCCTGTTTGTGGCCTAGCTTCAAAGACTCAAGCTCTTAAAAGCTTGCACACAGGGTGTGCCAGGTGTGCCTGGGCACACCCTAATCACATTGTGTGCCATTGGATTCTGGGGGCAGCATAGGCAATGGATGTGGGCAGGAGAGGGGGTGTCTCTTATCAGAACCGATCCCATTATGTGTCTCTCCCTGCAGCAGCTAAAAGCGGCTTCCCCTCCCACCAGCTTTCAGCTATTGCGGGGAGAGACACATAATGGGATCATTTCTTTTAATGGCTGATGTGATGATGCAAGTTCTCTTTTTTCTCCTGTGATGATCCCGCCACCGGCTATCCAATAGGAAGTGTTTACATCATACAGACACTGACCCCGGAGTGAGGCTTTAAGGCTTCGTTCACACGTGCATCCGGAGAGCAGTAAAACCAGGTGGTTGAGCTGCGGTTTTACTGCCCCCCCCCCCCCAAGCCCCAACCATCCACCATTAACCACGGCAAAACTTAAATAGCACTTCTCTTTCAGTGGACGGTGCCTCGACCTAATGCAACTAATGCAGTTCTATGGATCCCACCCACAACTACATCCAATGCATGTGATTGCAACACAGGAATATGGCAATTATAGGGTTAAATCAGGTGGTGGGAAGATGACATATTGCCTCCTCACCGCCTTTCAAATGCGCTGTAAGAAGTGATCCACTCTTCAGAGGGCACTACACGTGTGAATGAGCCTCAAAAGTTTGCTTTAACCCCTTCTACAATATATAGGGCTCCTGCACCATCAGAGCCCTACAGTCGGCCCCCAGATCAAGTAACAGTACCAGTGAAGACCCTCATTCAATGTCCTGACCGATCAAAGTTGGCAGAGGTTCAAGTTTGTTACTTACTGCAAAACATCTTCAAAAATGTTACATTGTTTTACAGTCTGACTCTTTTCTCACTCTCATTGACACTATCATTTCACAAAGTCTAGCTAGCCAAACACAACATCTGGTAAAGTGACAGGTTGGTATTCGATCCACCACCAGGCAACAGACCGGCTCAGTGAAAATGAAATATGACATTAATGTGACATTTCTGCCCAGCGGCTGATAAGTTATACCTAGCTGTCAAAGTCCTATCACCTGTTGTGGATAATCTCTTAATGCTTCTACTGTACTGTAAGAGCCGCTCGAAAAAAGGTAATCATGTAAGTAATTTCTTGGCTTCTCCCCAAACTTTGGAGAATAAAAGCTTTCACTGCTATCAGCGAGAATATTTATCAAATTTCCAACAAATAACATGTAAATGAAAGCTTTCCTGGAGAAGGGAGCTCGTTTATCTTAAATAGGGATTTTTTAAAGATAAATTTCGCGATCGCTGCTTATCGATATTCGAGACGAGCAAGCTAAAGTGGCGAGACAAAAATCTTTCTGCATAGTCACGGCATGCATGGAGGTAGCAAATTACAAAACACATTGTTATGAAACTAGACAACTGTGCTGTTCAAGTCTACAGTTCATCACAAAGGTTCTTTTAGCAGATAAAATCCTATAGAGGCTTTCATTGCATTTTACACATCAACATCTTCATTGTCATCAACACCACCACCATCATCATCATCGTCACCACCACCACCATCATCATCATCATCGTCACCACCACCGCCACCATCATCATAATCAACACCACCATTATCATCTTTATTAGTAACACTTTCATCATTATTGTCACCTTCAACACCAACATCATCAACTCATCAACCATCATCAACTTCACCATCATCATCATCATCATCATCACCACCACCGCCACCATCATCATTGTCACCACCACCATCATCATCATCAACACCACCATCATCATCTTCATTAGTAACACTTTCATCATTAATGTCACCTTCAACACCACCATCATCAACTTCACCTTCATCAGCAACCATCATCAACTTCACCAACATCATCATCCTCACCACCACCATCTTCATTGTCACCACCACCGCCACCATCATCATTGTCACCACCACCATCATCATCATCAACACTACCATCATCATCATCTTCATTACCCTGTTTCCCCGAAAATAAGACCTAGCGCGATTGTCGGTGATGGCTGCAATATAAGCCCTACCCCCCAAATAAGCCCTAGTTAAAGTCCTTGTAGGTCTTATTTTCAGGGTAGGGCTTATTTTCGGGGAAACAGGGTAGGGCTTATTTGGGGGGTAGGGCTTATATTGCAGCCATTACTGACAATCACGCTAGGTCTTATTTTTGGGGAAACAGGGTAGTAACACTTTCATTATTAATGTCACCTTCAACACCACCATCATCAACTTCACCTTCATCATCAACCATCATCAACTTCACCATCATCATCATCCTCACCATCATCATTGTCACCACCACTGCCACCATCATCATTGTCACCACCACCATCATCATCATCAACACCACCATCATCATCTTCATTAGTAACACTTTCTTCATTAATGTCACCTTCAACACCACCATCATCAACTTCACCTTCATCAGCAACCATCATCAACTTCACCATCATCATCATCCTCACCACCACCATCATCATTGTCACCACCACCATCATCAACACTACCATCATCATCATCTTCATTAGTAACACTTTCATCATTAATGTCACCTTCAACACCACCATCATCAACTTCACCTTCATCAGCAACCATCATCAACTTTACCATCATCATCATCCTCACCACCACCATCATCATTGTCACCACCACCGCCACCATCATCATTGTCACCACCACCATCATCAACACTACCATCATCATCATCTTCATTAGTAACACTTTCATTATTAATGTCACCTTCAACACCACCATCATCAACTTCACCTTCATAATCAACCATCATCAACTTCACCATCATCATCATCCTCACCATCATCATTGTCACCACCACTGCCACCATCATCATTGTCACCACCACCATCATCATCATCAACACCACCATCATCATCTTCATTAGTAACACTTTCATCATTAATGTCACCTTCAACACCACCATCATCAACTTCACCTTCATCAGCAACCATCATCATCATCCTCACCACCACCATCATCATTGTCGCCACCTTCATCATTGTCACCACCACCATCATCAACACTACCATCATCATCATCTTCATTAGTAACACTTTCATTATTAATGTCACCTTCAACACCACCATCATCAACTTCACCTTCATAATCAACCATCATCAACTTCACCATCATCATCATCCTCACCATCATTATTGTCACCACCACCGCCACCATCATCATTGTCACCACCACCATCATCATCATCAACACCACCATCATCATCTTCATTAGTAACACTTTTTTTCATTAATGTCACCTTCACCACCACCATCATCATCACCACCACCGCCACCATCATCATTGTCACCATCATCATTGTCACCACCACCATCATCACTATCAACATCATCATCATCATCATCATGAGCATCAACATCATCACATCATTGTTATCTTCAACATCATCTTCATCATCAACATCATCACATCATCATTATCATCAACATCAACTGCATCATCATCACTATCAACACCATCGTCATCGACCATCATCATCCTTAACAACATCATCACATCATCCTCCTCAGCATTATTATTATCAGCATAATCATTGTCATCATTATCATCATCATCTGCATCATCAACAACATAATCAAATAATCATCAACAACATTATCGTCACATCATCATCATCACCCTCATCATTAAAAAACATCATCATCATCATCATAATCAATATCATTACATCACCATTATCATTATCAACCTCATTAATGTCATCATCCTCAACAATATCATCACATTATCTTCATCATCATTCTTATCATCATCATCATCATCATAATCAACATCATCATCACCACTCCTCTTTGACACAGTCTATGATTAAAGGTAAATGAGTACATTATATGGACACATTTTTGTGGACACCCAACCATCACACCTGTATGAGCTTTTCACCTATTGAAAAACCATTGGCATTAAGATGGAGTTGTCAGTTCTGAGCTATAATATCCTCCACTTTTCTGGGAAGGCTTTCCACACAATTTTGCAGCATGTTTGGGGGAACCTGTGCTCATCCAGCCAAAAGAACATGACTGTGGACAGGTACTGATTTTGGATGAGAAGACCTTGGTCACAGTCGATGATCCAGTTTATCCCAAAAGTTTTCAGTAGGGATGAGGACAATGCTCTGTGCAGGACACTCGAGTTCCTCCACACCAAAACTGGTCCAACCATGTCTTTATTAGAGCAGGCTTTGTACACAGGGGCACAGTCATGCTGGAATAGAAAAGGGTCTTCACCAAACTGGTACCACAAGGTTAGAGGAGCACAATTGTCTAACATTTTTTTTTTGTATGTTGTAGTATCAACAGTACCCTTCACTGGAAACACCTAAACACCATTTAGAGGTGTGCCCAGTTGTCCACATACTTTTGCCAGAATAGGTAAGGCATGATGGTCAGGTGTCCTCAAACCTTTGACCTTACAGTGCTTCTTCATTAAACTTAAGATGGGATATCAAATCATTTAGTTGCCTCTTCCCATGCTCACCTCCAAGACTTCTCCAGGGCCTCTCTAATCCTCTGGAACTCCCTACCCCAATCTGTTCGGCTGTCTCCTACTCGATCCACCTTTAGGCAATCCATGAAAACTGTTTAGGGAAGCCTATTTCACCTCTACCCAACAACCAAATTTTACTTTCTTGGACTCCACCCCCCCCCCATTACCTTATGTATCACTTGCCCTTCCCGTTAGATTGTAAGCCCTCATGAGTAGGACCTTCTCCTACGCTCTTGTCTTGAATTGTGTTGTAACTGTACTGTCTCCCTTTATATTGTAAAGCACTGTGCAAACTGTAGGCACTATATAAATGTATAATAATAATAATAGTATTTATAATAATATGTTTTGCTCCCAGCTTGAAGTAACGAGATGTTCCATTTTAGTTCTCTCCAGCAGCAGGGGTAGTGCAATTCTCACACTATATATCCTATCGATTTTAGCTAATGTTATAAAGCAAATTATAGTCCCTGCTTATGTGCAGCCAAGATATTATCAATATCTAAGTGGCTTTTCGTTACAATGGCATTTATTATATGTGGATCTGACATTCCCGGTTGGGTTTTATAAAGTTACAATTGTTAATAATGACATATAAGAGGAACCCCCCCGTATGTGCGAATCAGAACTGAAAAAGGACATGGCATCGAAAACGCATTCATATTATTATCATTATTATAATGATTATTATTGCAAGTGGCCTTTGATTTTATCCTCAGCTCTACGTAAAATGTGAGTTATCTGATGCCGGATTTGATTGTTGGACCCTTTGTTTCTTTTTTTTTTTTGTTTTGTTTTTTTGTGACTATGGGCGTTGGCACCTCCACTGCAGAGAGAAATTCGGGAGCAGGTAAGCTGTGCATAGCTTTATGAAGTCTATTTTGAGTCACATGGATCATAATAAAACAAAATGCTGTCTAACAGATGAATCGTGTATAGACGACAGATGGGCAGCTGAGACTGTTAAAGGATAAAAGTAGCTTTGTAAGACTTTTCATTTCTGAAACAAGCAGAAAATGTACTGACACGCTCTCAATATATAACTTCTTACCCTTTTTTTGTCAAGTAGACTTTGTAGTTACTTTAAAAGTTACTGAAAGTAAATTCCTGACATTATTTGCTTTACAAAATCCCTCCACCAATAGCAGCAACCCCTAGCCCCCCCCCCCTCCCCCCCCCCCCCTCTGATTGATGAGTCAGTTGGGGCCCCACACTTCTCTCCGGGCTGCCGGCTCCTTGTTTGCTGCTCGGTTCCCCTGCGTGCTTCTTCTCCCTCCTCTCCTCCGTGCGCTATACGTCTCCTGCCAGCCAATCCGATCAGATCTCCTTTCGCCCAATTGGGTGACGGGTCTCGTGACCCGCTTCCTGATCGGCCAGTACAAGATTCAGTGTTACAAAACAAAAACAACCCCCCCCACCTTTGGAATCCATGCATCCGGCGCCCTGCATGTAGATCAGGGGGCCATATGCATGAATAGCGGGGCCCCTAGTGGACAGTCCGCCACTGCTTAAAAGGATCTGCTACTGACGGCTTGATGCTAGATGTATGTATCGGCTTGGTGTATTGCATGAATCTATCTATGGCCGCCGCTGCCACCCCCTATTCATGCGCCTGGCACCTTTTTGGGCACCGGCCGCCTGAATTACAGCAGTGGGGAATTTTGTTGAAGCACCTGATTGGAGCCATAGGCTCTAATAGGTGTAAAAAAAAAAAGTAAACAGCGAGCGCCATGCTTGGCACTTGCAGTTCACTCAGTTGTGTTAGAAAAGCGAATGAATAACACTGAACCGCCTCTCCGCCAATCAGGTGCTTGCTCGGGTCTGTTATCCTTCATTTGATTGGCTGAAAAGACAGGCGCTGTGATTGGACGCCTATCAGGCATCCAATCATAGGAGAGGACGGGAGGAGCGGACAGGAGAAGACATCAAGGACATGGAGGAAACCACTCGCTGCTGTCACCCGCTGCCCCACAGAGGACAGGGTAAGTGCCGGGCAGACGGTGGGCGGGGGGGGGCACAGTGGCAACATTCGATGGGCACAGTGGGAGCATTTGATGGGCACAGTGGGAGCATTTGATGGGCACAGTGGGAGCATTTGATGGGCACAGTGGGAGCATTTGATGGGCACAGTGGGAGCATTTGATGGGAACAGTGGGAGCATTTGATGGGCACAGTGGGAGCATTTGATGGGCACAGTGGGAGCATTTGATGGGCACAGTGGGAGCATTTGATGGGCACAGTGGGAGCATTTGATGGGCACAGTGGGAGCATTTGATGGGCACAGTGGGAGCATTTGATGGGCACAGTGGGAGCATTTGATGGGCACAGTGGGAGCATTTGATGGGCACAGTGGGAGCATTTGATGGGCACAGTGGCTGCATTTGATGGGCACAGTGGGAGCATTTGATGGGCACAGTGGGAGCATTTGATGGGCACAGTGGCTGCACTTGATGGTACAGTGAGGCTGCAATTGATGGGGTTTTTTTTCAGTTTGTTTGCGCCCCCCAAAAAATTTTGAGCACCAGCCGCCACTGCTTCAGAGGTCTAGTGGTGTCCATGGGATTGATTTAATAAAGAAAAATAGACTGTGCACTTTGCAAAGTTGCTCCGGAGCTTAGTAAATGAGGCAAAGCTTCACTTTGCCAAGAATACCCAATCACAAGCAAGGAATAAAAAAAACTGAATTTTTGCTTGCACATGATTGGATAATGGAAGTCAGCAGAGTTTCTGTTCATCTACTTTGAAAAGTGCACAGTCGATTTGCCTTTAGTAAATCAACCCCCATGGCTCAATGGGTCAGGGCTGTTTCGGTGGCAACGAGGGACCTACTCAATATCAGGTGGGTGATCATAATGTTATGGCTGATTAGTGAATGCGTCCGTGGGAAACGTTTTTTTTTTGTGCTGAGAGCACACAACAAGATGTCAGAGGCAGCTCACAATGCATATTGATGATTTGGGAGCTTCTGATCATGTGACCGCTGTGACAGCCAGCCAATCACAGCAGTCACTTCACTGGAATGCCTGCCTCTTCCTCCCAGCATTTTGATTATCTTAAAGAGATGGGGGGCGGCGAGTAAGGGGTTAAATAAATTTAAAAAAAAGACAGAAAACATCAGTTTAAAAACTTGTAAACTTTCTAAAAAATAAAATTGACCGAAGCCATTAGTTGGCCTTTAACCTGTTCCCGACCGGCTCACCGGCAGAATGGCTCTCCTGGGCGAAATCCCGTATGGGTACGTCCTTCCTTTTAGCGGCCGCCAGAGAGCGGGGGACCCGATGCGTGTGGCCGGCGGGCACGGTCGCCGTCTGCCACGCGTTAATGCGTGCACGCGAGCCAGCACGGGGATTTGTGTGTGTAAACACACAAATCCCTGTTCTGTCAGGGCAGAGGAGACATATCGTTGTTCCTACTAAGTAGGAACAATGATATGTCTCCTCCCCTAGTCAGTCCTATCCCCGTACAGTTAGAGCACACTGAGGGAACACACAATTAACCCCTTGATCGCCTCCCTAGTGTTAACTTCTTCCCTGCCAGTGACATTTACACAGTAATCAGTGCTATAAATTTATAGCACTGATCGCTGTATAAATGTCAATGGTCCCAAAAATGTGTCAAAAGTGTCCGATCTGTCCATCGCAATGTCGCAGTACCACTAAAAATCGCAGATCACCGCCATTACTAGTAATAAAAATAAATAAATAAAAATGCCATAAATCTTTCCCATAGTTTGTGGACGCTATAACTTTCATGCCAACCAATCAATATACGCTTATTGCGACTTTTTTATGTAGAATATATATATTGGCCTAAACTGATGAAGAAATTTGTTTGTTTTTTTTTTTAATTTGGGGATATTTATTATAGCAAAAAGTAAAAAATATTGTTTTTTTGAAAATTGTCGCTCTTTTTTTTTTTTTATAGCGCAAAAAATAAAAACCGCAGAGATGATCAAATACCACCAAAATAAAGCTCTATTTGTGGGAAAAGAAGGATGCAAATTTTGTTTGGTTACAGCGTCGCATGACCGCGGAATTGTCAGTTAAAGCGACGCAGTGCCGTATTGTAAAAAGTGCTCTGGTCAGGCAGTTGGTAAAATCTTCCGGGGCTGAAGTGGTTAAAGAATCTTAATCATGGCAAATCTGATATTTTCCTCTACTGGCGTTGTTAAATAAAGGCAATAGTAGACAATGTGACGTTCTGGGGGGTCTCCGGGGACATGGCACCCCAACACTTTGCCTGACTCTTGTTCGGTCCAGAAGCAGACCTGTGTGAGCCGTGGCTCTGACGTGACGCCAAGAGGCTTCCGATAAATCATTTGAAGTCTGCCAGTGAAAGAGAAGAGCAATGCATCGCCTAACAAATCAAGCAAATATATCGCCGCCTCTGCAAAATATACCATAAATTACGGCACAACATTTGCAATCCTTATAAACCGCGAGAGACTTCGTAGCGCCAGGCGGATCATAAGACAAAATTTATGGCTTCAAAACAAAGGAAAACAAAATGTTATGTTGTTTTAAAGTTTCATTCTTTTTCCCCCCTCTATCTGCTTTTGCTGCGATACATAAAATATTTGTAGAGTTGTTGATAAAAAGCTACTGCCTTTGGGGAAGTTCCACCGAAAAGATGTTTTAGTTGGGTTTTTCTTTGTAGTGTTATGTAGTATTATGACCCTTCCTCTTTTCTCACTCTTTTCCCATTCCAACTTCCAAATCAAAATAGAAAGTTGAAAATTCTGAGAGGTCAACTTGTAAAGAAGAATGTTTGAGCTTCCAGAATTCATAAATTTGTGAATTTTGTTGTCTGTTATTCATTGCACAGCACCTCCCAGATCTATAACCCATGACATGTGTTTCTGAAGTATGTTAATGCGGGCTAATGTACAGCTAGTAAAGCAATGCCTGTGAGAGCTGGTCAATATACAGCTAGTAAAGCAATGGCTGTGAGAGTTGGTCAATGTGAAGCTAGTAAAGCAACGACTGTGAATGTTGGCCAGTGTGTAGCCAAGGCTGTGAATGTTGGTCAATGTGAAGCTATCGAAGCAGTGGATGTGAATCCTGGCCGGTCTGAAGCTAGTAAAGCAATGGTTGTGAATGTTGGTCAATGTGAAGCTGGTATAGCAATGGCTGTGAATCTTGGTCAATGTGAAGCTGGTATAGCAATGGCGGTGCATGTTGGTCAATGTGAAGCTGGTATAGCATTGGCTGTGCATGTTGGCCAATGTGAAGCTAGTAAGCAATGGCTGCAAAAGCTGGCCAATGTGAAACTAGTAAAGCAATGGCTGTGAATGCTGGCCAATGTGAAGCTAGTAAAGCAATGGCTGTGAGAGTTGGCCAATGTTAAGCTAGTAAAGCAAGGACTGTAAATGTTGGCCAGTGTGTAGCCAAGGCTGCGAATGTTGGTCAATGTGAAGCTATCGAAGCAATGGATGTGAATCCTGGCCGGTCTGAAGCTAGTAAAGCAATGTTTGTGAATGCAGGTCAATGTGTAGCTAGTAAAGCAACGGCTGTGATTGTTGGTCAATGTGAAGCTGGTATAGCAATGGCTGTGCATGTTGGCTAATGTGAAGCTAGTAAGCAATGGCTGTGAATGATGGCCAATGTGAAGCTAGTAAAGCAAGGGCTGTGAATGCTGGCCAATGTGAAGCTAGTAAAGCAATGGCTGTGAGAGTTGGTCAATGTGAAGCTAGTAAAGCAAGGACTGTGAATGTTGGCCAGTGCGAATGTTGGTCAATGTGAAGCTATCGAAGCAATGGATGTGAATCCTGGCCTGTCTGAAGCTAGTAAAGCAATGGTTGTGAATGCAGGCCAATGTGTACCTAGTAAAGCAATGGCTGTGAATGTTGGTCAATTCGAAGCTGGTATAGCAATGGCTTTGCATGTTGACCAATGTGCAGCTAGTAAGCAATGGCTGCAAAAGCTGGCCAATGTGAAACTAGTAAAGTAATGGCTGTGAATGCTGGCCAATGTGAAGCTAGTAAAGCAAGGGCTGTGAATGCTGGCCAATGTGAAGCTAGTAAAGCCAGGGCTGTAAATGCTGGCCAATGTGAAGCTAGTAAAGCAAGGGCTGTGAATGCTGGCCAGTGTGTACCAATACACAACATAGGTATGGTCTAAGGAGTAAAAGTGTGCTCAACTGAGGAGGTGCCACCTCTTTGTAGATGGGAATGATATTGCCCCCGGAAGGGGTGTCTCATACCAATGTGCAACTATAAGAACAATTAATCTGATTTCAGACCAATGTGTAGCTAGTAAAGCAATGGCTGTGAATGCAGGCCAATGTGCACTGCTGTCACTAAGGGTTCTCACTTATACGAGGAGGAGGAGGAACTTCGAGATGGTTGTTTCTCAGGGAGAAAACTGGCTTTGAGGCTTTCTCAGGGCTTGACAAGTCCTGGTCGGGGTGCTGGAGCCCCAAGACTTTGTATTGTGAGATGAAGCCTCCAACCCTGTGTCTACGTTTTGTTGGTAGCCATTGCCAAGGGTTTTGTTATGGTAGCTGATTGTAGCTCGAGGCTCCACCCGGGGAGAGACAGAGGAGGGCTCCGCCCGGGGAGAGGCAGAGGAGGGCTCCGTCTGGGAAGAAAGAGGGCAGCTCCATTCAGGGAAACAGAGGAAGGCTCCACTGGGTTAGACAAAGAAGGTCTCCACCCAGGGTTACAGAGAAGAGCTCCCCCCAGTAAGACAGAGAAGAGCTCCACCCAGGAGACAGAGAAAGGCACCACCCATAGAGACAGAGGAGGGCACCACCTGGGGAGTCAGAGGTGGGCACCACCTGGGAAGTCAGAGGAGGGCTCCATCCAGGAATAGAGAGGAGGGATCCAACTGGTGATACAGAGCAGGGCTCCACCTGGGAGAGAGAGGAGGGCTTCACCTGGGGAGACAGATGAGGGGTCTACCTGAAGAGACAGAGGAAGGCTCCACCTTGGGAGACAAAGGAGGGCTTTACCAGAAGAGACAGGCAAGGGCTTTACTCAGGGAGACAGATGAGTGAACTACTTGAGTAGACAGGGGAGGGCTCCATCTGGGGACAAAGATGAGGGGTCTACCTTGGGAGACAGAGGAGTACTCTACCTGGGGAGACAAAGGATGACTTCACCCAGGAGATAGATGAGGGGTCTACTTGAGGAGATAGAGGAGGCCTCTATCTGGGTGACAGAGGAAGGCTCCACCTTGGGAGACAGAAGACAGCAGAAGGCTCTACCTGGGAAGACAGAAAAGGGCACCATCTAGCAGTCAGGGTGTGTGAACAAGAGTCTGAGTACTGTCTGGAGGATAAAAGGCCTGATATCTGAGACCAGAGCAGCGGTGCTGCGAAAAAAATCCAGGAAGCTGAAAGTGTATTTGTTTTGGGAGAGGAATCTTGAACACCCCATACATGGGTATCCTTGCGTGGGTGACCTGCGTGGGAAACACCCTATTTCTCTGTACATATTAATTTATTATGTTCTTCACTTTGTGTGCTGCTTTACGCCTACTTTTAGATAAAACAGAAAATTTGCTTCTGTTTAAGTCTCATCTTTGCACCTGTTGCTATGGTGACCGAAGCCCTGTAAGTTTTTAAAAGTATTTGAGAGTTTATACGGGACTTTTGAGATGCAAATAATTATAGACAATATGAGCTAATATTGTACTGTACATACTTTTTTTTTTTTTACTGTATATACTTTTTTATTTATACATAAAAAATATTTAAAAAGATCACGTATAGTAATATATACTGGGGTTGATTTACTAAAACTGGAGGGTGCAAAATCTGGTGCAGCTGTGCATGGTAACCAATCAGCTTCTAACATCAGCTTGTTCAGTTAAAGAACCTGGAAGCTGATTGGTTTCTGTGCAGAGCTGCAACATGGTTTGCACTTTCCAGTTTTAGTAAGTCAACATCACTAAAGTCATGACGCATTTCGCAGCTTTGCTTCTTCAGGAGAATGAATCCTTTTTTTACTCTTTTTGAAAGTTTGGGTGGAAAGATCCGGATAAGATTCCTGACACCCAGCAATACAACCGGACTAGAACTTTATGGGGTTGATTTCCTAAAACTGGAGACTGCAAAATCTGGTGCAGCTGTGCATAGAAACCAATCGGCTTCCAGTTTTTTGTCAAAGCTTACCTGAACAAGCTGGAGTTAGAAGCCGATTGGCTGCTATGCACAGCTGCATCATATTTTGCACTCTCCAGTTTTAGTAAATCAACCCCTGTATATCAGAATCATCAATGTAGACCCAACAATACCATCTTTTTACTATGTACAAATTGATAGCAATATAAATTAGGGGTTCCTATCATACCTGTACTTAGTTCCTGGGTCTGTACACCTGCAGTGCCCATTATGCGGAGTTGCCACCATCCCTGTGCTGAGTTCCCGGGTCTGTACACCTGCTGTGCCCATTATGAGGGGCCCCCACCATCCCTGTGCTGAGTTCCTGGGTCTGCACACCTGCTTTGCCCATTATAAAGGGTTCTCACCATTCCTGTGCTGAGTTCCCGGGTCTGTAAACCTGATGTGCCCATTTAAAGGGGTCCCCACCATCCCTGCGCTGAGTTCCTGGATCTGTACACCCACTGTGCCCATTATGAGTGGTTCCCACCATCCCTGTGCTGAGTTCCCGGGTCTGTAAACCTGCTGTGCCCATTATGAGGGGTTCCCACCATCCCTGCACTGAGTTCCCGGGTCTGTACACCTGATGTGCCCATTGTGAGGGGTTCCCACCATCCTTGTGCTGAGTTCCAATATTTGTACACCTGCTGTGCCTATTATGAGGGGTCCCCACCATCTCTGTGCTGAGTTCCCGGGTCTGTAAACCTGCTGTGCCCATTATGAAGGGTTCCCACCATCCCTGTGCTGAATTCCCGGGTCTGTACAACTGCTGTGCCCATTATGAAGGGTTCCCACTATCCCTGTGCTGAGTTCCCAGAACTGAACACAAACTTTGCCTAATATGAGGGGTTCCCACCAGTCTTGAATTGAGTTCCCAGGTCTAGACACCTGTTGGGCCCATTGTGAGGGGCTTCCGCCGACGGCCATCGATGCACTGCGTTAATAGGTTTGCACATCTTCTGTGCCCATTTTCAGGGGCTCCCACCACCCATGCGCTGAGATCCCAAGTCTGTACTGAAGGTAACAGTAGGAGCTTAGACCACATAAAGGTGGACATCTAATGCCCTGTACACACGACAGGATTTTCCGACAACGAAATCCATGTTTTTTTTTTCTGACGCATGTTGGCTCAAACTTGTCTTGCATACACACGGTCACACAAATCTTGTCGGAAATTCCGAACGTCAAGAACGCGGTGACGTACAACACGTACGACCAGCCGAGAAAAAAGAAATTCAATAGCCAGTGCTGCTCTTCTGCTTGATTCCGAGCATGGGTGGAATTTTGTGCGTCGGAATTGTGTACCCACGATCGGAATTTCCGACAACGGATTTTGTTTGTCGGAAAATTTGAGAACCAGCTCTCAAATTTTGTGTGACGGAAATTCCGATGGAAAATGTCTGATGGAGCCTACACACGGTCCGAATTTTCCGACAAACAAGCTCCTATCAAACATTTTCCGTCGGAAAATCCTATCGTGTGTACGGGGCATTAGGCTCCCGGGTAGGCAAAGTTTGGAATTATGGCACTGAGAGCTTGCTCTTTAAAGTAACATAGACAAGAACAAGAAATCACCAGCACCGCCTGGAGCCAAAATAAACTTTTTGGGTTAGCTGACCCCTTAAATATAATTCAGGGAAAAAGCTCTAGTATGATCCCACCCTAGTCCTGTCCTTATGTGGACTCTTTATATCCTCCATTTGTATCGTTTTTACTGTCTGAAGCTTAGACACCGGAGGTCTCCTGAAAATAATGAACATAATCGTTAAGCCTATCTGGACACCTGGTAGTAAACCGCGTCTCTTTTATCCCCTTTTAATTTATATCGCTCGTAGCAAAAAACTTATGAACCTGCTCAAGTTTTTATACCGAACCTGACAGATTTCCCCTTTGTCCGGGCCATAAAGATGGAAATGAGCTTCGTTTTAAAGGACCTTTTTTCTTAATAATCCCGGGGATTTATGATGCGGTGATGTCAGGGAGGCACAAGAATGGCGCGGAAGGATTGATTTGCCATTATGTATTTGGGTGCAGATGACCGAGCTGTTTATTTTTACATCGACAAAAAAGCCACACGTACACCGCCGTATCCTGAGATTTATCTACAGACGTCCCGCGGACCTGAAAGCCGACCCGATGTTATCAAAGGAGGGAGGGATGGATACGGGAATGGTTCGGTCCCTGGAAACAAATAAAGTCAATTAGCTGTATTTTTTCATCCACACATTGCGGAATTATTGTAATCTCGATCAGGCAAAGCTTTCCATCTGCTGTATGGCCCTATACATCACACAGTCTTATAGCTTAATGTTTATTGGTAGAATACATCAGTATTATGTTGTAGATGAAGTATAGTATATTAAATCTGAACTCCGGGATAAGCAAATATCTTCTAAATACAAGAGTTGTGTATTCTTACTTAAATCTTGGCGTACTTTTTGATCTGTGCAGTAATCCAGTGTGAAACTTCTTGTGATAAAGACCGTTCTCTGCTGCTCTCTCTCCTTGTGCAGGATGACGGGTCTTGTCTCCGCCCCCTCCTGTAGTTTTCTGCAGCCAGCCTGTAGTGGGTGGAGCCTGCTGGGCCCCTCCCACAGCTCTGCTCTCTCTCCTTGTGCAGGGAGACTGGTCTTGTCTCTGCCCCCTCCTGTAGTTTTCTGCAGCCAGCCTGTGGTGGGTGGAGCCTGCTGGGTTCCTTCCACAGCTCTGCTCTTTCTCATTGTGCAAGGTAACTGGTCTGGTATCCGCCCCAGTGGCGGCCCGTGCATTGTGTGCACACGGGCGCCGCCCTCCCTATCCATGCGCCTGGCCCCTTGCAGGACAGCAGGCGCATGAGTTCCTATAGCGGGGATGGGGGGGGTTTGAAGCACCTGATTAGAGCCAGGGGCCCTAATAGGCTCCAAAATAGGGTGTGCTTGGGGCACAGAGCATTGCGCCAGAGCCCAACCAGTTGTGTTGCAACAGTGAATGAATATTCGCTGTTGCAACACTGATCCTCCTCCCCGTCAATCGGGAAGTGGGTCTGATACCCGTCACCCGATTTTCTGAAAGGACAGGAGATCCTATTGAATGCCTAGGAGGAGGGGAGGAGACACACGGCGCCGTGATCTCAGAAGAGAAGAGGACACAGGACATGCTGCCAGATGGCTGCCGCAGCCTGATCCCCCGCCTGAAGTGCCCACCGATCCCCGATGATGTGTGCCCGCCGATCCCCAATGCTGTTTGCCCGCTGATCCCTGAGGTGCCGCGGGGGGTGGTTGTTTGCCGCCCCCCCAAACCAAAAAACACTAGCTGCCACTGATCCGCCCCCTCCTATAGTTTTCTGTGGGCAGCCTGTAGTAGGTGGAGCCTGCTGGGTCCCTCCCACAGCTCTACTCTCTCTCTCCTTGTGCAGGGAGACTGGTCTTGTCTCCGCCCCCTCCTGTAGTTTTCTGCAGGCAGCCTGTAGTGGTTGGGGCTTGAAATCGCACAGATATGAACGGTACTCATTGGAAATCATGGGGTACCACTTGTCATGCGACTTTGCAGTCCCAAGTCGCATGACAAGTCGCACAAGTGGAAACGTAGCCTAAAGGTCCTTCTACCCAAGGCAGATCATGTTTCCTTGATTGACTCTGCTCTTGTGTATTCAGATCTTTGAACCTTGTTTCAAGGGGGATCATTCTTTGCCTACTAGATTAATAATGTGTATCTAAACCGAAAAATACAAATGTAGTAAATGTAGGTTACCAGTCCTTAGATGCGGTGGCTGCATTATTTTCATCTGATGCTTTTGCCAGAAACACACTCCTGGTCTTGGGGTGAGTACGTACCTTCAGTGTCCTATATCTCTAGAAGAGGAGCGTGGCCACCCTACGACTAAACTATAGAAAAAATCCCCTATTCCTCTCCTCCATAAGGAAGGGCCAGAATGGCCCAAGTTGAAGACCAGAACTAAAAAATATGGCGCAGAGGTTGACGTAGGCCATCAGAGTCCACCTACCATTAAAGAAACACGTTATGTGTGACCGACACCTTATTATGGTGACCAGTATGGGTTCCTGATTCCCAAATAGCACTCAGTTTTCCAGGGGTCAGGAGGAAAATTCAATCAATAACACACAAATAATTAAAATAATTATTTCTTTTACCAGCCTATGTAATCGTGTATGCCAGCTGGTATGTGAACTTCTGCGTTAACTCTTTTTTTTTTTTTTAAAGGTAGCAATTTTTTTATACTTTGTATTCTAGCAATAGAGTAGCTTCAAATAGCAATTTTGGTTTGGAGTTATTACCGCTTTGTATTATATTATTTAATATAGCGATTTGTAGATTAGCCACTAGGTGGCACTCTCACTGACCCATTGCTTTCAGCCTCCTTGCTTGACAGCTTTTGAAAAACGATACGCTATATATCCAATAGTACTGTATGACCAAAAGGTTGTGGATACTTGACTATCATACCTACTACATGGCCAAAAGTATATGGGTATGCCCTCAATTTTTTTTTTTAATTTCGGTGTTTTCAGTGAAGGGTGCTGTTAATACTACAGCAAATTATTATTATTATTCAGGATTTATATAGCGCCAACAATTTACGCAGCACAAATAAAGGCTTTTTACACAATTATGCTCTTCCAAATGCTCTTCCAAATGTGTAATAACAGTTAGGGGAAGAACCCTTTTCTCTTCTAGCATGACTGTGCCCCTGTGTACAAAGCCAGCTCCATAAAGACGTTTGACCAGTTTGGGGTGGAGGAACCCAAAGGGCTCGCACAAAGCCCGGACCTCAACCCTACTGAACACTTTTGGGATGAATTGGAACACCAATTGTAATACCAGCTCCAAATATCTTTGGTTTTACTAGTTTGGCATGGAGGAACTGGATTGTCTGGAACAGAGCGCAGAACTCAACTCTACTAAACGCCTTTGGGATGAATTGGAAAACCAATTGTAAACCAGCTTTAGAAAGACACGCTTTGACCAGTTTTGCATGGAGGAACCGGAGTGTCCTACACAGAGCCCTGACCTCAACCCTACTGAACACCTTTGGGATTAAATGGCACATCCATTGTAAATACATGGTTTGACCAGTTTGGTATAGAGGAACTGGAGTGTCCAGAACAGAGCCCTGACCTCAACCCTTGGTGAAGACCTTTTTCTGTTCCACCAAGAGTGTTTCCCTGTGTACTAAGCCAGATACATAAAGACAGGGTTTGACCTTATTTGCATGGAGAATCTCGAATGCACAGAGCCCTGACCTCAACCATACTGAATATCTTTGGGATGATTTGAAACACAAATTGAAAACCATCTCCATAAAGACATGGTTGACCACTTTGGCATGGAGGAACTACAGTCTCTGGAACAGAACCCCCGACCTCAGCCCTACTAAATGCCTTTGGGATGAATTGGAACACCAACTGTAAACCAGCTTCATAAAGACATGGTTTGACCAGTTTGGCATGGAGAAACTGGAGTGTTCTGCACAGAGCCCTGGCCTCAACCCTACTAAATACCGTTGGGACGAATTGTAACACCAATTGTAAACCAGCTCCATAAATACATGGTTTGACCAGTCTGGCGTAGAGGAACTGGAGTGTCCAGAACAACAGACCTGACCTCAGCCCTACTGAACACCTTTGGGATGAATCGGAACTTATTGGTGAGTCAGGTCTTCTCATCCTAGATCAATACCTGAGCTCACAAATGGCACAAATACCCACAGGCACCCCCCAAAGTCTCCTTTCCAGGAGAATGGAATCTGTTATAACCACATACTGTAGGTGACATCTCTAAATTAATTGCCAGGGGGGAATTCCATATAAATGGCAATGCGGGGAATGAGGCAACTCTACATTAATATGCATTGGTTTTGAAATGGAATGTCCAACGGGGGTAATGGTTTGGTGTCCAAAATTTTTTCACAATGTAGTGCATCAGCCACACCGGTGGTACACTGTTTCTAGTTGTGTCAACTGATTTATAAATTTGCTTTGAGAGAAAGCACGGTAAAATATAAATCTTGCATAGCACTGAAAAGCAGGTAATGTATGACATTGTGTATGTAATGAGCAAAAAAGGCTCCCCCGTGTAAATTTATAATTGCAAATTAGAAATAAAAACAGGATTTTTAAATCAGCAATGTATATCAGATTTTTTTTTTTTTTAATCTCTGTTTTGCACATATACCATAAAAATCATTGAAAGGACTATACATTGCGTTTAACTTGTTACAGTTTTTTTTTTTCTCAGCGGGATGTAATGCAACATCAGAGTTACAAGCTGCCATTCCTTCCAGGAAATCATCAGATGCATGACGATAAGGATAGGAGAGGGCACTGACATTTACAAGCTTCGGCTGTGCATCGATTGTTCTGCTGTAATTCACGTGGCTACTCTCATTCCACTCTGTTTGCTTAAAATGGCCAGAGAAATGCACGCTGTGCACACATCAATTAACAGGTTCTATTCTAATACTCATTTATTAAACATGATATATTGAATCCCTAACAGCAGGCTATAAAAAAATAAAAATAAAAAAAAACACTAAAGTATCATATAAAAAAAAAATAAGATCGTATTTCTACTTCCATTGCACAGTTGGGGTTCGGAATGTACAAAGTTTCCTTGGTTGGAATTCCAAAAAAAAAACAAAACAAAAACAGCTTTGTAAAAAAATAAATAAAATATAAGTACCCTCAGTACCCAGCAGGAGGTTGAAATTCCAAGAAAAAGATGAACGAAGTCAACTTTGCTACTTTTCTTACTTTCAAAATGTGAACGTTTAATGATTCCCTATGGCATTATTTAGATCTATAATATTTTTCTGCTTATTGGCTTACCGATCCTTGAAAAGACCGGAGATATGCATACTGTGCGCATATCAATTAGCAGGTTCTATTATAATAGTAATATAGTAAGCATTATAAATTCAACAGAACTAACAACAGCAGGCTGAAATAAAAAAATAAAATTGTAATAAGCACTAAAGTATAATATAAAAAATAAAATACAATATATATATATATTATTCGCACGTCTAATTGCACAGTTGAGGTTTGGTATGTACACAGTTTCCTTGGTTGGAATTACCAGAAACAGATGAAATGGTTACTTATAACATTATTAACCCCTTCCCGTCCACGCTATAGCCGAAAGATGGCTTGGCTGATCTCAGATCAGGGTAAATTTTGCAGACAAGTGCCACCTATCAGTGCCCACCAGTGCCACCTATTAGTGCCCATCAGTACTCATAATCACTGCCAATCAGTGCCGCCAATCAGTGCCCATCAGTGCCTCATTATCAGTGTCACTTATCAGTGCCACCTATTAGTGCCCATCAGTACTTATAATCACTGCCAATCAGTGCCACCTATCAGTGCCATCTATCAGTGCCCATCAGTGCAGCCTCATCAGTGCCTTTCGATCAGTGCCCACCAGTGCCACCTCATCAGTGCCCATCAGTGCAACCTCATCAGTGCCTTTCGATCAGTGCCCACCAGTGCCACCTCATCAGTGCCCATCAGTGCAGCCTCATCCGCGCACATCAGTAAAGGACAAAAATTACTGAATGATTACATATTATATTATTTAGATCTAGAATATGTTTCTGCTTCTTGGCCTACCAATACTTGAAAAGACCAGAGCTATGCACACATGAATTAACAGGTTCTCTTTTAATACCAGCATGTTATATTGAATCACTGATAACAGGCTCCCAAAAAACTAAAAAAAAAAAAAGAAAAAAAAGAAAAACAACTTTGTAACAAACACTAAAAAAAATGATATAAACGATGAAATATAATATATGATTAAAAGCCGCTTTTTAAAAAACGCTAAAAAATATAAAAGAATAAAATATATGATTTAAATTTGCAGACAAGTGCCACCTATCAGTGCAACCTATTAGTGCCCATCAGTACTCATAATCACTGCCAATCAGTGGCACCTATCAATGCCGCCAATCAGTGCCCATCAGTGCCTCATCATCAGTGTAACTTATCAGTGCTGCCCATCAGTGCCACCTATCAGTGCCCATTAGTACCACCTATCAGTGCCTTTTGATCAGTGCCCACCAGTGCCGCCTCATCAGTGCCCATCAGTGCAGCCTCATCAGCGCACATCAGTAAAGGAGAAAAAATTACCTTTTATAACTAACTATGAAAAATGTTTGTTTGTTTTTTTTCAAAATTTTTGGTCTTTTTTTGTTTGTTTAGCAAAAAATAAAAAAACCCCGTGGTGATTAAATACCACCAAAAGGAAGCTTTATTTGTGTGAAAAAAAATGATAAAAATGTAATATGGGTACAGTGTTGCATGACCGAGCAATTGCCATTCAAAGTGTGACGACACTGAAAGCTGAAAATTGGCCTGGGCAGGAAGGGGGTAAAAGTGCCCAGTAGGCAAGTGGTTAAGATATATCATATCTTTCTGCTTTTTGACTTAAAAGTCAGGGAAAAGACAAGATATACGCACACTATGCACATATCAATTAATATGTTCTATTTTAATACTAATACGGTATATTATGCATGACATATTGAATCACCATCAGCAGGCTACAAGAAAATAACAACTTTGTAATAATAATAATAATATGAAAAAAAAAATATATTATATAACTTCCACTTCTATTGCGCAGTTGGGGTTTGGTATGTACACAGTTTCTATGATTGGAATTCCCAGGACCAGATGAAATGATTACTTTATTTAGATGTATAATATTTTTCTTCTTGATTTACCAGTCCAAGGACAATAAATATGCACAATATGCACAAATCAATTAATAGGTTCTAGTTATTACTAAAATATTAGGAATTAAATATTGAATCACCAACAGCAGGTTACACAAAAAATAAATAAAAACGCACAAAACAAAACAAAACAAAAAAAAAACACCTTTTAAATAAACGCTAAAGTAAAGTATACACATAAGAAGGAAAATATAACATATAACTCACACTTGTATTGCACAGTTATGGTTTGGTATGTTCATAGTTTCCTTGGTTGGAATTCCCATAAAGAGATGAAATGATTACATTATTTAGATTTATAATATCTTTCTGCTTCTTGACTTGCCAGTCCTTGAAAAGACATATGCGCACTATGCACAGATCAATGAATAGGTTCTATTTTAATACTATTATATTTGAATCGCCAACAGCAGGCTAAAAAAAAAAAAAAAAAAAAAAAACTTTTAATAAACACTAAAATATAATATAAATAAAGAATTATAAAATATAATGCACACTTCTATTGCACAGTTGGGGTCGGGGAATGTACACAGTATCCTTGGTTGGAATACCCAGAAAGAGATGTGCAGAGGCGTTTCTTACTTTCAAACTGAATGATTACATACTATAGTATTTAGATCTAGAATATGTTTCTGCTTCTTGGCCTAACAATACTTGAAAAGGCCACAGATATGCACACATGAATTACCGTAATAGGTTCTCTTTTAATACCAATATGTTAAGCATGTTATATTGAATCATTGATAACGGGCCCCCAAAAAACTATAAAAAAAAAAAAAAAAGAAAAAACAACTTTGTAACAAACACTAAAAAATAATATAAAGGATGAAATATAATATATGATTAAAAACAGCTTTTTGAAAAACGTTAAAAAAATATAAAAAATAAAATATGTGATTTACACTATTATACAGTTGTAGTTCAGTTCATTTCCTTGGTTGGAATTCTGAGAAAGATGAACAGAGTCGATCTTGCTACTTTTCTTACTTTCAAAGTGTGAACGTCATATGATTCCCTATTGTATTATTTAAATCTATAACATCTTTCTGCTTCTTGACTTAGCGATTCTTGAAAAAAGGCCAGAGATATGCACGCTGTGCACACACCAATCAAAAGGTTCAATTTTAAAATTAATATATTAAGCATGGTATATTGAATCATTAATAGCAGACTACTACTACTACAAAAAAAAGACAGCCTTGGTAATGAACACTTAAATATGAAATAAAAAATAAAGTGGCAACTATGATTTACACTACTATTTAACAGATAGGGTTTAGTATGTACAAAGTTTCCTTGGTTGGATTTCCAATCAAGAGAAGAACAAAGACAACAGAGACAACTTTGTTACTTTTATTGTGTGGGATAGGGAGGTACTACAATCAGGACTTTATTAAAGTGGTCTCAGTCTAGTGCAGGGATCATGCGTACAAAAGGGAAATTCAGACTGATTAGAGTGATGACTTAATTAGCATGCTCATTCATCACCCAGCCATAGACAGGGGGTTTTGGTCCAGTCTACAGCATATTGTTTCATTGCAAGGTAGTGTTATGGAAAGAGCGGACATGGGAAATTTTGGTGCAATGTGCCATATTATTATTATTTATAATATTATTATTACCACTATTATAATAATGAATTAATTATATTTTCATTTTTTGTTTTTGCTTTTTTTTTGGAGGAGAGTTAATGGGTGCATTTAAGATGCCTACCACATTAACCTAACTATATCACTGGTTAAGTATTTTGTCACAGAAGGGATATGATTTATATACTTTTTTGCTGGTTTTAGAAATGCTCTCAAAATCTTGCTATAATATTATCATTGCCACTATTATTATTGATTTTTTATTTTTTTTTTGGAGGGGAGGTAATGGGTGCATTCATGATGCCTACCACACTAACCTAAGTATATCCTTGGTCAAAAATGTTGTCACAGAAGGAGTATGATTTGTATCCTTTTTTACTGGTTTTGGAAATGATCTCAAAAACAACTGAGTACTGTCTGTGATCCTTTTTTTATTTGCACTAACATACAGTTTTTCAGGACCAGGATATGTCCACTTACTCATGGTCCAGGCAGTACTAATTCATAAAAGTTTTAGCAGAATGTTAAAAAAAAGAAAGACAATCTCTGAGGGAAAAAACAAACAAACACACACACACACACACACACACAAATGTACAGAGTAATGGCAATAAAACTGGCATAGTTAGTGAGATAAGACAGAGGGAGAGCTATAGACTGGTGAAGGGGGGGGGGGGGGCAAATAAACAAAGTATCGGTACTTAATTGCTGTGCACTAATACACCTCAATAGGAAACTTTCTCAAAACTTTGCTATCAGGTTTTCAGTGACATGATTTTTAGGATATATATGTATATATATCTATATATATAGCTATATCTATATATATATATATATATATATATATATATATATATATATATATATATATATATATATATATATATATATAGATAGATAGATAGATAGATAGATAGATAGATAGATAGATAGATAGATAGATAGATAGATAGATAGATAGTACAACTCTAATTTAGGATTTTTTTTTAATTTCTATTTGAATAAATCTTTAAGACATTCAACAGTGACTCAACATGGAAAAAAATATAGCAAATAAAATAAAAACAATATAGCAAATAAAAGAAAAATTCTATAAACTATACAACTGCTATAAAAGCCATCTTGTAATTTATTGTTATTAAATATTACTTTTGCTTTTCAAACTGCAGCTCTGTCATTTTCTGCAAAATTCAATGCAGTATGGCAGCTTGAAGGTGTTCTGTACACAGTTGGTGTACAGAATGCCCCCAGAGAGGTCATTTTCTGCTTGAGTGAAGAACTATGTATCAAGGTACAAGTCAGGCTTCAGGCATCTTCAGCAACAGACATGTAATGTTTGGCGAGATACTCCCTAAGGGTTAATCAGTTCTAAAGCGATGGCAACGCTGCAACCTTCCTCATCAGAGCTATGAAAGTGCAACAGCTGATTAAACTTAATTAGTGACTCTCATTCAGAATCAGTATCCAAAGACACAAAGTGGAACAAACAGCTTTTTCTTCTGAACAGAAACAGGTAGGAATCTGCAACAAAGTTTGGTACAAATCCTTGCAATGTGCATTGATTACCCAGTGGGGATTGTTTTTTTTTGTTTTCTTAGGTGGCTGTAACCTGTGAAAGGGAATGTGAATGTGACAACTGAGACAAGAAAAACTGTTGCACCCCAAAATAGTGATCAAACCAAACATCACAGACTGTAGGAAATAAGAATATAATCAGCACAAACAATAAATCCCAATATAGACCTGCACAGTCCAGATGGTGCTAGACTACATATACCTTTGGGGATATAGAAAAAATGTTCTTTAAGTGGACTGTGTTCCGGCGCCGGACACAGTGCACTATGGGAAGTGCCACATCAATGCAATCACGAGATTGCAGACGAGGCGCTTCATTTGCAGGCTTTTGTCCTGCTTTGCGCAGTCCAATGCACCGAACAGCTTCCGCCCATAGTATTGTTGTAGTATTGTTTTTCAAGTTAAGAGGTTACTTCCGGTTTCCCTGTGGAAGTGATGTCGGCAGTTCTGTGGAAGCACGGCCCGAGTGGAGCCGCCTGTAAGGTAAGTAAGTGCACAGTGAGGCTGCATTAGATGGGGCACAGTGAGGCTGCATATGATGGGCACAGTGGCTGCATTCGATGCTGCACAGTGGCTGCATTTGATGGGGCAAAGTGGCTGCATAAGATGGGCAGAGTGGCTGCACATGATGGGCACAGTAGCTGTATTTGATGGGGCACAGCGGCAGCATTTGATGGCACAGTGGGAGCATTTGATATGGCACAGTGGCTACGTTTGATGGCACAGTGGGAGCATTTGATATGGCGCAGTGGTTGGGTTTGATGGGCACAGTGGCTGCGTTTGATGGGCACAGTGGCTGCGTTTGGCACAGTGGTGGCAATTGATGGGCACAGTGGCTGCGTTTGGAACAGTGGCTGTGTTTGAGGGTACAGTGGCGGCAATTGATGGGCACCGTGGCCGCGTTTGGCACAGTGGCTGTGTTTGATGGCACAGTGGCTACGTTTGATGGGCACAGTGAGGCTGCAATTGATGGGGTTTTTTTCAGAATTTTTCAGTTTGTTTGCGCCCCCCAAAAAATTTTGAGCACCAGCCGCCACTGGTTCAATCTGCGATAGACAGGGAATAGGGAGTCCCGTCAACAATGCAGCCGCTTGCCCCATGTGGTGGACCCTCATCACAAAGGTCACATCAGCTTATGTAAAGTAAACTCAGGTAAGAAGGCAGCCCATCAATCTTCATACACTTAGTGGCAGCAGAACGGATAGTGGATGCAGCAAACCTGGATGTGACTCTCCTTGTTCAAAAATTACCCTCCACCGCTAATCATCAAAAATATGTCATCCCATGCGGACAAAAGGAGATAAACCTCATTGCGCAGTACATCATAACAGTATTTATTCAGGTAAAAACTATTGAAATTGCACTCACATTGCTGACAAACAAAAGCAAGCTCTGTATGTATACAGCCTCTCCCCACCAGAAAGATGGCCACCGTGTCCCGGCATGCAGTAGCGTCACATTGCCTACTCCTCCCTACGTCGTTTTGTGAGAGAATTATGTCGTCAGGGGTGTGACTAAACGAACGCTCGAGTAGTTTATATATGCTGGTCACAGTAATTGATATGCGGAAGTGGGATGTGCTCCAAATACAGGAGGTGACAACCCTGCTCACAGATATATGAGCAGCCAAGTCTACATCCTCTATTAACAATAGAACACCTCCTTTTATCAAAAAGGAATGTTCCAAAAGTACTATAAAACACACTATAGCATAATAAAAAATGCTAGTATATAATACTGTATATACAGCTCGTAAAGTTTTCACTAGATAACATGACCTCCAAATGAGGAAGACATTATGCTAAAACGCGTTGAGGGCTGATTAGACAGGTGCTGAGCGTAAAAATTTGTTTTGTTTCATTTAGATTTGTTATTTAAATAATTTTGTTTAGTTAAATTTGTTTAATTCATTTTCGGAATTCGTTTCATTTCATTTATTTGTTTCTGGATTTCTAATTGAATTCAATTTAACCAAATTTGGAAAATTCAAATCGCCAATCGGCATTCAAATTCAAATTTATTCTATTCGAAATTCGAATTTCAGAAAACGGTTTTATTCTTTCTATTCAAGTCTATTCTGTTATATTGTGTTCAAGTCTATTTATTATATTCTATTCTTTTCCATTCCACTCTAATCTATTCACATTTATTTTATTTGAAATTTCAGAAGATGGTTATATTCATTCTATTCTATTGTTTTTTTCGATTCTATTCTAGTCTTTTCTATTCTATTCTATTCTAATCTATTCTATTTGAATTCAAATTTATTCTATACAAAATTCAGATTTCAGAGGATGGTTATAGTCTTTTTATTTTAATCTATTCTATTGTTTTTTTTTTCTATTCTATTCTTTTCTATTCTATTCTTTTTAAATCTGTTCTATTCTATTCCTTTAGCTTCTCTTCAATTTTATTCTTTTTTTTGTATTCTATTTTATTCTTTTATATTCACTCATTTTCTATTATATTGGATTCTGTTGTTTTATTTTACACTCTATTCTATTCTATATTCGATTTGAAAACTAATTCCAGGCGAGTTTTGTTTCATTATTTCGGATCCGTTTAAGTTCATTGCTGTTTCATTCGAATTTCTGAATAATGAAAAAAATTGTCAAAATTTTGATTCGTAACTAAACAAACTGCACATGTCTAGTGCTGACGTCATTACGCACACACGTGGCTGGCTGCGGAGATCCTTTGGTGTTTTTTGATGGTGTTCATTAAGAATTGATTTGTTATATGTTTGTGATAGTAAAGAGCTATAAGTTGTTTTTAGATTTAGGTTTAAAGATTAAAACTTTTTAAGGGAAGGGAAAGATCTTTATTTTAGAAAAAATAGAGAAACACATTTGTGAGTCAGTATAGCTGCACACCCCAGAGAACTTGCAATAATGGATGATTCCCCCAAGGGTTTTTTTTTTTTAGCAGCAAAGTATTAAATAAAAAAAGAAGTGATTTAGTAAAATCTTTTCATTTCACAAAATAGAATTCAAATTCATGAATGGTTTAAAATATGAACTCTGGTTAGACTTAAAAAAAAATCATACATAGCGTAGTCGCACAGTGGAGCAAAATAAACATTACATTACGGAATTGCCATTCACATGAATACTCCAACGCGTTTCGATCCATGAAGTTGTGGTCTTCATCAGGGGGATTTTTGTTCTAGGGAGATATATCAAAAAACTCTGACACATCATAGTGTACAGTGGAACCTCGGTTTGCGAGTAACGCGGTTAACGAGCGTTTCGCAAAACGAGCACTGTATTTCTAAAGATCCTAACTCGGTTTGCGAGTGTTGTCTTGCAAAACAAGCAGGATTGAGGCCAAAAGCGGTGTGCAGTACCGCTTTTGGCCGAGGTGGAGGGGCGCCGGAGCCGAACAGCACCGATCGTCGGCGTTCGGAAATGCACGGAAAGGCCCGAGGACAGTTCGGCTGACCTTGGCAAACCTCGGAAAGGCTCATGAACGAAGTCTTTCCGAGGTTTGCCGAGGTCAGCCGAAGTGTACTCGGGCCTTTTCGGCCATTTCCGAGGCTCTCGGCCATTTCCGAGGTGCACCCCACCTCTGGCTGCATGTGGTATTGCATCCCATTGAAGTCAATGCGGAACTAATTATTTTCATTTCCATTGACTTCAATGGGAAAACTTGCTTTGATATGCGAGTACTTTGGATTACGAGCATTCTCCTGGAACAGATTATGCTTGTAATCTGAGGTTCCACTATACAAGGATCTATATACTTATTAGTGGTATATTTACTGCTCAAAAGATGGAATTGGAAAACTGTGTCCTATAAATCAGATTTTTTTTAAAACGAAGTTCAGTGATCCAAGGGTCTCCATAGGCCATTGCCACCTCCTTGGGGCAAAATCCAGCTCCAAAGGGCTTACAAGGAGCCACACACACTTTGGGAATATGTAAAAATGAATCATGTTTTTTATGATACTATCAGAGAACACCAGGTTAGCCAATCCCTATTGATATCAATTTTAATTTGAACTTTGACCATGAAATTCACAAATACACCGCGGATATATTGATGCATTTATTAGCTCAATGTGTTGTGTGTGTCTCCTATAGGTGAAAAACTATGACATTAATGGTGTATGCGATCTTTATTTTAGGCGTTAGTTGGTGGTCTCAGCCAGGGCTAGGATTATGTGTTAGAAGAGGAAGTAAAGCTTTGGAGTTTCAGCTTGAAAAAAAAAAAAATTAAATTCCACAAGGAATAGAGAAGACGGGGTTAATGTATTTGTAATCTTCTAATTCCAATCTCATATCAAGCAGAGTGTTTGTTAATCGACACAAATAAGTTTGATAAAAAAAAAAATATTCTCTCTGACAGTTCCCAAAGCTGAAATAATAGAAGTTAATTTATTTCTCATTAGTGAAAATAACTTTTTTTTCTTTTCTTTTCTTTTTTTTTTCTTAGTCGCTGACTCTTCTCGTATCGGAGTTTACAGCTGGTTCTGGAGGAGTTGGAGGAGGGTGCAGAGACCAGACTCGAACTACGGGGGTTTATTTACCAAACCTAATGACTTGATTTCTGTGCTTAATTTTATAGCTGAAAAATTAGAGCGCAATATTGTCAGGGCAATTATGTTTTATATTAATGCAGAAGATGTATGCCGCCACGGAAAGCAAAATGCTACAGAATGTGTTGACTTTATATACTGTGTTGTTTCATCAGTTGTTAAGGACGCCGCGCCTTTACAGCCAGCTTTTACTGCACCCCGATTGGGCAAAGCTTTGCCCAATCAGGGCACAGAATGCACTGTGCAGCGCAGGGTGTTCAGGGAGGCGAACACCCGCCGGACACCCTGCAAATTCGAGTGTTCCCCAAACAGGGCGAACAGCCATTGTTCGGCCCAAACTCTTTGCTCTAGCCGAACCGTTTCCCCAACCTTAGTCAGTGACGGTTAGTCAGTCCCCCCCCCCCCCCCAAGTGTCAGTTAGTGTCAAATTGGCCGCCGTACTATTAAAGTTGCTGATCACCACCATTAATAGTACAAAAAAAAAATCAATATACACTTATTGGGACTTTTTTTTTAACAGCTTCAGCCACGGAAGATTTTACCCCCTTCCTGACCAGAGCACTTTTTGCGATTCAGCACTGCATCATTTTAGCTGACAATTGCGCGGTCATGCAACGTTGCACCCGAACAAATAGAGCTTTCTTTTGGTGGCATTTGATCATCTCTGTGGTTTTTATTTTTTGCGCTATAAACAAAAAATGAGCAACAATTTAGAGAAAAAAAATATTTTTAACATTTTGCTATAATAAATATCCCCCCCCCCCCAAAAAAAAAAAAAAAAAAAAAATATATATATATATATATATATATATATATTTATATATATATAAAATTCCTCAGTTTAGGCCAATATGTATTCTTCTAGATATTTTAGGTAAAAAAAACCCGCAATAAGCGTATATTGATTGGTTCGCGCCAGTATTTCAATACAATTTATTAAAAAAACAAGTAGTAACTTACAGTTTAGAATCCTAGGTACAGCTATGTAAGGTACTTCCGGTCTCGGCCGCGACCGGAAGTGACGACACCTGGCTCCTCACTGACGCGTTGCGTCACTGAACACGTGACTTCATCAAAGGGGGATCAGAAGTCACGTGTTCATTTGGATTGAAATACTGTACAATGGAGCCCCCCCTCTTTATCGCATGACCATATTACATCGGATGAGCCTGAAGTCCACCCTGGTACCGACACTGCTGTGGATATCTGTGGGAATCGATTGCTGAGGATCCGGGTTATATCCATACCAAGGCTTGACTTCACCTGTAGGGGTCTCTGTATGAGGTGAGAGGCTGGGGAAAATGAGTGGGGCACCACGGATGGTGATAGTAATGGGATGAAGTGGTATTTCATTCGGTCGTGTTGCACATGCACTTTTTTTCTTCCTATATGAACTGTCACTTGGAGATTTTGTTCCTCTTTATTGGACTTTGATTGCACTATTAGCATTTTTGGAGCATTTTTGCACTTTATTGCTTTGTTTGTACTTCATTAGAATTTCTGACACTATGGATGTTTATTACCGTGTATTATGTTGAAGATTACTTGCACTTGATTATCTCGCATATTAGCTTTAGCACGGTCCTGGAAGTCCTATTCATTGAGTGTGTTTATCACATTTATTTTTGCTCACATTTTTTATTATTTAACACTTTTAGTTAGCGTTACATACTTCTATATTTATTAGTTTTTTCTGTGTGGAAACACTTTCATATGTTGGCAGCTTCTCATATTCTTTATATTTTGTTTATGTGAGCGAGTTTAAGTTTTGCGCATTAGTTCTCTCCTCTTTCATATGCACATTGTTGGACACCAATAAAAAATTTGTTGCATGCCCCCAAGGATCAGTTTAACTTGTCCATACAACAATTCCTCTGTTGGAAGTCAACCTTTGCTTTGCCCATGGCAACAGGTTCAAGTGTGGTTGTCATGGTCTAGATCTGAATCTGTGATCTCTGTGGTGTTTGGAGGTGGCTCATCTCGCTGTGACAGCTGGGATGTTGGACAGCTTCCTGTCTGATTTCTTAGGACAATCTTGCCTTGTCTCTTAAATCCGGTGAACCTTGATCTCTTTGCTCCTCCCATAAACTTCCTGATTTAAGCAATATCTCTGCACTTCCTGTTTGTCAGATTATTGTGCTCTCTCCAGCCGATATCCTTTTCCTTTGCCTACCTGTAGCTGTCCTTATCTTCACTGCCATATGTTGCTTACCTTTGACTTGTTCCTCGACTAGGCTTCCATTTGATCCCAACCTGCAACCACTTTTTGCAGACCTTTTGTCATGTTTACTGACAATGCTTCTGTTTGATCCCTGTCTGTTATATCAGCTACTGGACCCCGCATTGCTCACCTCCTGGTGGGGATGATCCTAAGGGACTACGCCCTGGTACTAATGCACAACAAATCCCATCTCCTCCATCAGGAGCTCTGGTGAATACGGGTTAGTGCTTAGACCCCTCGCCTCGGGTGAGCCGGTGGCATCTGCCAGGTTGACTTGCTTGTGAACTTATCCTGCTGGTCAGTGGGAGCCTCTCTACTGCTATAGTTACAGGTCTCTGACCCTGATGCAACACTGGTCTTTTTCAACCCACTTCTTGGAGAGCAGGGTGCCATGTGCCCACCCCCTACGGGGCATCACAATTGTGCCTTGCAATCACAGTACAATGATGCATAGAATGGGGATGGTATCATCAAGTAAATTACACTTTGTGCATTGCACTGAGGACCATCCACCACCAAAGAAGAGGACAAGAAGAATACTCAGTACGTGTTTTGTGGCTGACCATTAGACTTCCAAGAAAGGTGTGTTAAAGAAGAACACTTGTGATCATTAGAAAATGAAATACCGGTCCATAAAGCTATGTTCAAATACCTTGCTTTGTTTTTTCGAATGAATCTCAAAAGTATTTTAGAAGAACCCCAAACATCTTTTTGAGTAAAATCCCTCCTCTATTTATTGCCTTCCTGCTTCTCTGCTACACCCCTGAAGAAAGCCTGCTTTCTGGGTGTTACCATTGATGAGTTCCTTCAGAGGTCAGCTGTCATTGCCCCCTTGTTTGGTGAGCGGATCTGGCATGTGTGGAGAGCACAGGGCGGTGGAATTAAGACTTAATGGTGGCCCCACCAGCTCTCTGTCAACATTCCAATTGGTCATTTTGGAACAACAACAAAAAAAAAATGCCCAGTACATCTGATTTTTGGAGAACATGCCCCTTCCTCAATCTCAGGGGTCTCCAAACTTTCCAAACCAAGGGCCAATTTACTGTCCTGTGAGTAGAAAATGTCTCACTGTCGGTAGGAGTAAACAATGCCTCAGGCTTAATGGTTATTGGGATAAAAAAAAATTAATGAAGCACCTGAGGCCAGCAAGAGGAAAAGTAGTACCCCACCACTGGAATCTGTGTGAGGAATAATGTTCCATTACTGTTGTCAGTGGGAGGAATAGTGCCCCATCATTGATGTCAGTGGGAGGTATCGTGTCCCATCACTGGTGTCAGTGGGAGGAATCGTGTCCTATCATTGGTGTCATTGGGATGAATAGTGTTCCATTGTTGGTGTCAGTGGGAGGCATAGTGCCGCATCATTGGTATCAGTGGAAGGAATTGGTATCATTGGGAGGAATAGTGTCCCATCAATGGTGTCAGTGGGAGGAATAGTGCCCAACCATTGATGTCAGTGGGAAGAATAGTGCCCCATCATTGGTGTCAGTGGGAGGAATAGTGCCCCATCACTGGTATCAGTGGGAGGAAAAGTATCCCATCATTGGCATCAATGGGAGGAATAGTGCCCCATCGTTTCATTGTGTTTCATTGTTATTGTCAGTGGGAGGAATAGTGCCCCATCATTGGTGTCAGTGGGAAGAATAGTGTCCCATCATTGGTATCAATGGGAGGAATAATGCCCCATTGTTGGTGTCAGTGGGAGGAATAGTGCCCCATTGTTGGTGTCAGTGTGAGCTGGAAGGAATAGTGCCCCATTGTTGGTGACCATGGAAGGAAAAGTGCCCCATTGTTGGTGACCATGGAAGGAATTGTGCCCCATTGTTGGTGACCATGGAAGGAATAGTGCCCCATTGTTGGTGACCATGGAAGGGATAGTTCCCCATTGTTGCCAACATTGGGAGGACTTATACCTCACTGTTGCTGTCAG